>OVAF01000959.1:0-28197 GCA_900406245.1 Odontarrhena argentea
TGTACTCTGTGTAACCAATGGTCCTGAACCTCCGTGCCGCCAGGAGAAACTTTCCCTTATCCGTAAATGCTAGCGAACAGAAAATACAAAACGGAATTAATAAACAAATGATAACCAACATTTTGCAGGAAAGGGAGAATTCCAACAGATAAAAAGCAAAATCTTTGAATCACTTACAAGGTGTGAGAGCAAGATACAAGTAAAACATCGATGTCTTCTTGTCCCTCTTTATCAAGCACTGTCTAGAAACATCTTTTGGCCCTGGCTGCATCTCACAAAGAAAACTAAGAACTCTCAGGTTTCAAATCTCATACCAAGCCGCAACATCATCCTTGTGTAATATCTCAAAAGGATCCAATAATAAGGCATATTAAGCTAAAGCAAAGAACAAAGACCATCAAAGAAAACAATTTCAATTACATTAGCAAGTATTGTTTCAAACACGATCAAACCAAAACCGGAACAGCATCTTTGCGAGATATCCTAAAAGGCTCCAATATTAAGGCATATTAAGCTAAAGCAACTGTTAAAGAAAACAAAACAACTAGTGCTAGTTTCAATTACAGTAACAAGTATAGTTTCAAAACATGATCAAATCAAGCAAAGTGACAAGCATCCTCATACCAAACTCTTTCAAAAAGAGAGAGACACACACACACAAAAACTCATATAAAGCAAACATCTTTACCTAAAAAGCTTAAACCTTTAATCAAAAACTCAAAAGGGTAAGAAAAGATTCATAAGATAAGTAACTCAACATCAAATTCAATGTCAAAAAATCTATCCAATTGATGCAAAATCAGAAAAATGATCATAATAACCTTGAGAGCTATCTCGCTCCGCTCCTGAAAAGCTCCATGGAAACGAGCAAGAGCATCATCATCACCATCATCGTACTTCTTACAGATGGAGTCAACTTTAGTCAGAGTATCCATCTCAGTCATCTTCCTCCAATCTGAATTTCTGATTTGGACAATGAAGAAAGAAGGCTTTTTTAAGCTGGAACTGAAATTTCTACGTTACCAACCGTTTCATTTTTTAATGTTTCTTGCAAGACTTGTGCCTATTGACCCCTAAATTTGTGTCGGAGTGAACTTTCCACGAAGTAACGGTTCAATTAAATTAGTTCAAACAAAGTTTTCACATTCTGATCACTCTATGTGACTGTGTTGTCACTAGACTCGGTTGCATTGGTTATTAGTTGTCACAGAGGAACAACTAAGATGAGAATTAGAAGAAAATATGAGCACACAAGACACATATGACATACATTTTTTTTTTTTTTTTTTTTCAACCAAACATTAATTTCAAAGAATATTAAAAGATGACATACATTTTGATTTTGGGTTTTTCAAATTACATTTTTTTTTTTTTTTTTGAAATAATTTATGTGCTTTTTTCCGCAGACCTTGGTGTTTAAACACTTAACACATGATTACATTTTGCAAAGACCTTAACTCTTTTTTTTATTTTACCTTTTGCTCTGGTTTTCACTCGCAGGCAAGTTTAGTACCAAAACTTGTGAGACAGATAGCAAAAGCTTGAAAAGCAGAGAGAGGCTGTCGATAATCCATTGTGAAAGTGTCATCTCCAACTTTACCAAACTGAAGAAGCACTGTTTCTTCATCGCCTTTACCGCTTGGTTGGCTTTGGTCAACGGTTGCAACCAGCTGGAAGTTCTTGACTGATGCAACGGTCACTCGTCCATGAAAGTTCAGACACCAGCATTGTAAGTGCTCGTGCCATCTCGGAGCTTTGTTTTTTAGTACTGTGAAGCCTGAACCGTCCTTGTTGGGGTTTTTCATCATCTTGGTTACATCACATGGATTATCGGATGATGATGATGGAGATGGTGATGAGGATGGGCATCGGAGTGTGCTTATCATTCTTCTTGGACCTCTTGATTTCAAGAGGTTGAATTTATAAGTAACCTGACCGACTTCAAAGTTGCCTGCTGGGACCTGAGGACTAATCTGCTTCGATGCAAATCTGCGACAGGCTTTTCCGTTTGAAGGCTTTGCTCCGTTATGTGGTGGTTGGCTATCGTATACTGTAAAGTTGGTCCCAAGAAAATCAGATCTGCACAAGTCAAGTCACGCACCATGAATCTTAGTTCCAAGCCACCCATCTTTAAAGCAAGATTTTAATTTCGAGAGTGACACAGTAACAATTTTACTACTTTGAGCACAACAATCTAGCTTTAGAGTAGAGACTAAATGGCTGCATGCCTTAGGATACTCAGTTTGGCAAGTATTAATACCTTAATTTTCCAACATAGGCATTACTTCCTTGAGAGAAATCCTCAGCATCAAGTGATATGATGTACTCAGTGTAAGCACCGGTCCTGAACCTCCGTGCCGCCAGAAGAAACTTTCCCTTATCAGTGAATGCTGGTGAAGAGAAAATACACAAGAAATTAATTATTCCTGAGAGTTAGCCAGCTGCAACCGAGCAAGGTCTGAGTGATATGCTAGCCAATTAATAACAAACATAGTGGGGTATGAAGTACAATCAAAAACTACTTTAACTTGTTCCAAAACAACAAACCAAATTGCCTACAATTCTACGCTTAGCTACAGTAATTGTTTTACATTTACCGATAGGATTGATACAACTTTTCTATCATTCAGTGATTTCAAGATGCTTAATTAAAAAAGCCTTGCATATTGCGTTACAAACTTTGACAAACAAAAGTCAAATTCCTATATTATGTACTGCATCTCAGAATTTTCTTCATTATTAAACACAGGTCAACAACATAAGTCAACACCTATTAATGAATATTGGTTAAAGAGGTCTTTCAAACACCACTCAAGGCATTATTGGTGAAAGACTGAGACAACTTAAAGTTCACGCCTAGGAAAGTCACTAATTCAATAATAATCATGCTTTTAAAACCCACCTAGACTTTCTAGAAATTTTTGTTAGGCTTCCAATTTTGACTGAATCAAACCTTTCCCTAGCTTCACGAATAATAACGGAGCTAGATAACAGTAAGATTTTGAATTACTTACTTGGTGTGAGAGCAAGATACAAGTAAAACGTTGACGTCTTCTTGTTCCTCTTTATCAAGCACTGATTGGAAAACTCTCGCGGACCTGACTGCATCTCATAAAGGAAACTAAGAAATCTCAGTTCCAAATCTCATACCACTTTCAGTTGCTCATACTTAGACCCAAATACAATCATATAGCATCCTTGCTCAGATGGATTAACTTAAAAGGATCCAATTTCAAGGCACATTAAGCTAAATCAACTAACAAAAGTCATCAAAGAGAACAAAACAACTAGAGCTAGTTTCAATTAAGATAGCAAGTACTGTTTCAAACATGATCAAACCAACCAAGTTGACAAAACATCTCATTACTTTGCTCTTTCCATAAACATTATCAAAGAAGTTTGTTCAATCCCCAATCCTAGGTGATACAACAGTGCCTCTAATCTGATAGACACACACAAAAACTCTCTAAGAAGCATAAAAACTCACCTAAATCAAATTCTTAACCACACGAAACCCAAAACGTCAGAAATCAAAAGAGAAAACCTTAATTCAAAAACTCAAAAGGATAGTCACTAATTCATATACTAAGTAACTCAACAGTGCCTCTAATGTCAAACACACAGCAAAAGCACACCTTCACCTATGTCGAATCCTAAACAGAGGATCACAAAAGTCTAAACCTTTAATCCAAAAAGGCAAAAACTCAAAAGGGTAATCACTAATTCATATACTAAGTAACTCAACAGTGGCTCTAATGCCAAACACAGAACAAAGACTCACTTTCACCTAAATAGAATCCTAAACAGAGAATCACAAAATCTTAAACCTTTAATCGAAAAATTCAAAAGGGTAATGACAGAATCACAAAAAGCATACCAATTTGAGACAAGAAGGGAAAGTGATTTTGCCAGAGTTAGTGGGAGATCTAACAATCTCCTGAGTAATCTCTCTCCACTTCTTCGATACACAAGCACAGCTCACAACGTCTCTACGTTGCGGCCACTGATCCTCCGTCTCCTCCACACGGCGTATAATATCAGTCAGCAACTCGGGAAGCATCGACGACCAACCAGAAGAAACAGCCGCCATATCCTCCTCCGACGAAGACGACGACGGTGGAGGAGGAACCACCATCGACGAATCAGGTTTCGTCTCGCTCTGATCGCGAAACGAAAACGAGAATCTCCGTGAAAGGAGGGACCGTGACAAAGGCATTTGTGTGGAGAAGGAAAGTTTCGATCTGAAAATAGCAGAGAGAGATAGAGAGAGAGAGAAAGAGAGAAGATGAAGTTTCTGGGGGAAAATCTGAGAGAAATAAAAAGAAGGTGTCAAATTTAAAGAAAGTGAATATTTTAGGGTGAAAAGTGAATTAGATGGGGACACGTCTCTACTCTTATATGTATGTGGAAAGTGATTTTTTAATGTAGATAGATTCTTTTTTTTTTTTTTTTTTAAATTAAGTTCAATGGAAAGATAAACATGCATCCACAATTTTAGTAAAGAAGCGAAACATTCAACTATTAGGTGATAATTTTTTTATTTTATTTTCTTTCACTTAGATTTTTCAATTAATGATTTTGAAAGTTAAAGATAACATCCATCCACAATTTTAGTAAAAAAAATATATATATTCAACTATATTAGTCAATAATGATTATATTTTCCCACTCAACATGGAGATAAACATTAATGAAAAGTTTTAGTAAATTACATCTTTAAAATATTTTATCACTTTTTATGGTGAAAGTGTATTAATTAAAATAAATTAGGAAGGAGATATTCAAAGGAGAGAGAAAAGCTATTATAGGAGGAAAATTTTAATTTTATGGTTTTTTAAAAATGGGAGAAAATCTACTTTTCACTTCTTCTTTGTTTTTTTTTTTTTTTTTTTTTTTTTTTTTTTTTTTTTTTGGNTCTTCTTTGTTTTGCTTTCCCAACTGAAAACATAATTTTTTTTTTTTAATAAATCTTGCTTGGTGAATGATAAGTTCACTAATTTAATTCTTCTTTATATCCATGTATTATTACTTTTTTTATTATTACATTGTGATGGTATAAATATATTTTAGGTTCTATATGCATGTGTGTGCATTAGTTGTGATTTTGCTAACTTCAATTTTTCTTTAAAGCAATATATATATATATATATATATACATATATTGCATTTATTTATAATTAAAATCTTTCGGGCTTTAAATTAAATATACAATATTTTTTGATAAAAGAACTATGACAAATATAAGTAATCTACATACTACTATTTGAGATCTTCTTATCTAACTAGATTATAAGAAGCAGAGCCAGTTCTGAGTTTAAGAAGATCACAAGTTAGAAAAAAACCGCAAATTAGGAAAAAAAATGTCGGTAGAATATAGTTAGAAAGATTTGAATTCTATCCCTAGACAAACAAAATATAATACCTATATAACTTAACTAAACAAATGCCAATTTTTTTTTTTTTTTTAAATAATGCACTACAAGCATGTTTGTTCTCGAGGTCACCACAGTAAAAAGTTAGTATCTTATACAGCTACTATATATAGATGTATCGTTTCATAATTGACATTGTCGTTCTTTTACACATTCATCTTTGTAATTTATTTTTCTACATAACATGTGTTCATGATGATGATGCATGTAATGTTAGCTTTAATCCAACTTGGATGCTACAATAATTGGTTTAAAGCTCTACCAACATAAAGTTATAGTACTTTATGTTAGTCTATGTTCTGTTCTGTTACACATTTATCTCCAAAAGAATAACAATTAGTTCTTTAGTAAAATTCATAATAGTGATGCATGTAAATTGTAATGTTAGCTTTTAACCCGACTTGTGGATGCTACAATAATTGGTTTAAAGCTCTAGCATTAGTTTGTTGTATTATGTTTTGATTTTGATAACTATCTTTAAATAATCAATCTTCAAGTGTGTTTTTCGAAGATATATATGGGAAATTACATCTGAACCACTCATCTTATTGATTGATCGATTTTAAGTAATAAAATAAATTTTTAAGACACATAAATTATAAGAAAATAAAAAAGTTATAGAGTTCGTTTGTATTTAATGTTACTAGAATTTTGACATGCGCCAAATTCAATATTAGAATATCAAAACATAAATTTTACAAAAATTGGTGTGATCACCTTTGTTATATAAACCGTTATTCAAAAACATAAATTCTACAAAGTTTTAAAATATGTAATATATATGTATATCATTTTTTTAAATCTTAGTATATTTTATTTTAACTGTATCATTTTTTAAAACACATATTGATGGACTTCAATTATTTTTTATTTTTTTTGTCAACAACGATAATCTTGGATTAAGCTTGGCTCGAACTCAGGCCGTGTCACAGTGACGGCACTATTCAATTTATAATTTAATGAAAAAACTGTAGAATATTAATTATTAAATATAATATTTTGGTTGGTTGAATTAATTAACATGTTCCTTCAAACTCTTTAAATGAAAAATCAAATCATAGTTTTCTAAATTAATAAATAAGAATAAGTATGTGTATTAAATTAAAGATTGAAAATTTATACCAGTGTTTTATTAAAGGATGAATAACATATCACATATATATGTATACATGCATTATGTATGTGTGCATAAATTGTTATTTTGCATTTCTTACTAATATTAGGTTTCACGATCGTCGTAAAAAAAGAAAGAAAGAGTTTTAGGAAACAAAATTAAACTAAATATATAATATTTTTGAATCAAAGACTATTAAAAGAAAAGAGTTTTAGGATTCTTATAATGCTCAATTATACTTGCTCATGAAAAGGCAAACAAATGCATGATTGAGCAAGTGCTTTCAGACCTTACAGAAAGGTATATTCATTAGCAAACAAGTGCAAAACAACAACAACAACTTCACTCTAAAAAAGATATAACGAATCTGGTGTAATTGCTCTGTTTATGATCTAGTTTAGACGATGCATATTCATGTTAAATTTATGTAATTACTCTTATTACATAATATTGTTGATTACATATATATAATCCTTAAATAAAATCTTAGTTCGGATTTTTTTTTTTTTTTTGGACAATTTTACTCATAATAAAAACGATAAAAACTATAAAAGCATATAAAATGCTAGCTGATAGAGCTGCAGTCTGCAGATATGCTAGATTGTACCTGAGATAGTCTATTTTTTTCCATATAAAGTATATGTGAGGTTCACTTAGATTTTAAACTTCACGCAGTGAACACGCAACCATATATAAGTAATTTAGATATAGTTATTAGACTGATTATGAAAGAAAGATCTTAACAGAAAGTAAAACAACAAATTAAAATCAGCTGACTATTATAAACCAATATTGCTATGCTTTTTTTCTTTCTTTTTGGTCAAACTACTAAGCTACTAAGCTTATTGAACCAAATGAACAACGCAATTGGCTGTCACTGCAATTATATATACCGCAATTACAAAATTTTGCATATTATGATTGAAATGGATTGTTATTTGGCCTACATTGCACTTTGGAAGACATCAATAGACTGAGTAATAATGTTTAAAATTTCCTTTGTTTTCACTCAGCGAATGGATAATGATACAGCCGATGTTCTAGTTAAACAAATCTTAAGCTTGTTATGTATATATATAGCAAGTTTTGAAGAAAAATTATATGCATGATTTTTTCAAAAACTGAAAATACGCTTGGCAAAATCTTATCTAAATTACATGCATGACATATAATATAATAAAAAGAACATCATGCCTGACAAACTATAAATTGATATCGCAAACATATTTCGTGGCATATCCAAAAAAAAAAAAAAAACAATTGATTCGGAGTATGCACTGTACAATAGTATTTTTTCCAAATAATAGTCGATAAATTCTAATGCGAAATTGACATTATATATAATCATTTTGTGTCATACGGTCACACCAAAAATACCTAAATATGCAAGTCAATAAATCCTAAAATATCTAAATGACTTACAAGTGAATACAACCTTAATGTAATGAAAAACGCGATTAGATTTTATGTTTAAAGTTAACGACGTTCTTCTCTGTTAAACGGCTGACTTTTTTAATCACAATTTCGAGCAGTCAACGCAAACTTGGGGAATAAAAGTGAGCAACCCATACTTGGAGAATAAAAGTGCTAATTGCAAATAGTTCAGGAATTAAATAAGCAATTTCCCTACCTCTTTATCGTATAATGATAAAAAAAAAAAAAAATACCAATATTGGGCCTCACAGATTTTTTCAATGGACTTGATAAAACATTTTGGCCCAAAAGTCCAATTTATTTTAGAAAATTAGTTGAAGGGTACAATTAACCAAATATTAATAGTTTATACTAAATAAAAAAATAATATATATTTTTAAAGAAACAAATACGAAAAAAGTGTGGAAGCCCCTTTGGTCCAGTGGTTGATCAAAGGTTCATTAATGCTTATACACACCAGGAGGTCTAGGGTTCGAATCCTAGGTGATGCGATTTATTATGCAGATTATTGAAGGTGGGCTTACCGGAGCTTTTCGGCGTTGCACAAATAGGACCGTTCGTCGTGATCAGCCGCATGTGTAAACGTGAAGGCATGGATGCGTGGATCGACATGATCAGCCGCATCTGACGACGTTAAGGCATGGAGGCGTGGATCTATAAGGATAGGTTAAAGTCGCTCGTTGTATTGGATAATTTGTAGTAAAATAATAAATCAGACGACAAAAAAAAAAAATACGAAAAAAAGTATTGGTTTTTTTCTTTAAAATTGAATATATATATATATATATATATATATATAGATATATACATACATTTGCCAAAGTCTTATCTATGTTACATACATTACATATTTTGAAAAAAAGACATACATGACAGACTGTAAAATTATATAGTTATCGTAGACACATTTGGTGGCACTTCCAAAAAAGAAAAATAAATTGATTTTAGAATATACAATGACAGACTATAAAATTTATGCTATATTTTTTTTCTTAATGAGTAGTCAATAAATTCTAAAAAGAAATTAACATTTAGTAGAAACATTTTATTTTCCCTTAAAATAGGCAAGAAATACTAATACAAAGAAGGTTATGCATTTATTTTGCATACATCCAGCAGTTCATCAATTCAAAATATATCTTCATAAAATAAAATAATAATTTTTCATTTTCTTAGAAAATTACATATTTACACTTATTTATAAGGTAATATCCGGATTTTACAAGTGAATACAACCTTAGAAAAATATATTTCTACCCTCTTTATCTTATTTGTATTGATAATAAAAAAATCACCAATAATTTTTCATTACTAGTTAGATAAGATGTGGTCATATCAAAAACTTTTAATTCTTAAGAAAATATCATTCACTAATGATATCATGAAAAGCTTTTAATTCTTAATTATCTTATCTAAGCGTGTTCACACACACACAATCTTGACCACTCATGCATCTATAAAACAAAGTCTTGATAAAGATAGTACTAGACAACTTACAAACACACAAAAGAAGAGAAAAGTTTTAGTCACTCGTTTATCAATGACGAGGAAGAGGCTAAACCTAGCTTACATCAACAACGATTCCATAAGGAAGACAACATTTAACAAGAGGAAGAAAGGGATTTTGAAGAAAATTAACGAGCTCTCGGTTCTATGCGGCGTCGAAGCATGTATGGTTATCAACAGTCCGTTCCTAGAAACACAAGAGGTGTGGCCATCAGACGAAGGAGCGAAGAATGTTGTGGAGAAGTTTCGGGGTCTGCCTGATGGTCTTAAAAGCCAGAGAATGGTGGACCATGAAACTTTTCTCAAAGAGCACATCGAGAAAATACATTGGACTAACTACGAGAAGAGGATGGAGAACGTGGAGAAGATGATGAAGGAGATCATGTTCCAGCTTCTTGCTGGGAAAGGTGAGATGCTTTCTTTGAACGATGGAAATCGTTTGGAAGTGATTCAGTATATGGAGAAGTATATAAAAAAACTTCATCACCATAGGGAGAAAAATCTGAATCAACCGCCTTTCGAATATGAAGAATCTTCTTCAACTGCTCTTGTCACTGCACCAAATCAAGCGGGTTCCTCGGCTTTGGCACCAACTGAAGTGAGTCCCTTGGCCTTGGTACCAGGAACAATACTTGAAGTGGGTTCCTCCTCCTCGGCACCAAAATCTTTAACTGAAGTGGCTTCCCCCTCCTTGGCCCCATGGGCTATAACCAAAGTGGCTTCCCCCTCCTTGACCCCCTGGGCTATTACTGAAGGGGCTTCCTTAACCTTGGGACCAGGAGCTACGACTGAAGCGGGTTCCTTAGCCTTGGTACCGAGAGCTAGAAGCGAAGTGGGTTTCTCCTTCTTGGCACCAAGAGCTACAACTGAAGTGGGTTTGTCCTCCTCGGTTAATACTTTTTCCAATAACTCTCTGTCTATTGCTAATGATCAACAAGGTTATTATTCAATGATGAATCAGGATGGTGTTAAAGATCAACATACTAATGTTGATTCTAGTCAGTATCATCAACAGTTTGGGTATCCTTATGTTGTGGATCAAGAGGCAATGCACTACCGGGATCAACCACAATTTGGATATCCTCCAATTGTGGGTCAAGATGGAATGAAAAACCTGAATCATGATGAAAAAGAGGTCCATCAAAAGATGAATAACAATGAGCAAATGGGGTTTCCTTTCAAGGATGACAACAACCAGAACAATAAGCACCAGTCCTAAATATCTAATCTTCTTCGACAATGTTTATTGTGATGATTTCGTTCGCAAGTATTTGGTTGGATATGTATTGTCTTTGCATTTCATAGAACTAGAGTGTTTTTAGCTTTCAATTACCAAAAAAAAAAAAAAAGAGTAGCTTAATTATTTTTGTTGTTTTATTATGTTTTTCTTTTCCAAATAATGTATTTCTCCTTCCGTTAATTAATTAATAAAACTCTATTAAAAATTTAACTATTATTTTGTCAAAATACTATTTTATACTCCCTCTGTTCCATAAAGATGAATTTCCTAGGAAAAAATTACGTTCTATAAAGATGAATTTTCTCTGTTTTTAATGCAGAATTGTTAATTTCAAGACGTAATAATTGAATTTTAAGCATAACTATTGGTTTAAATTTTTTGGAAAATGTGAAATACCGAAAATCTGTGTAATATTAATTGTTATCGTAATCTGTGTGAAATCCTTGAAAAATTTATCTTTATGAAACGGAGGTAGTATATATATTTATTGTGGAATATTATACAAGCTTTAAGTAGATAGACTAAATACTTTAGTATATTAGTTAAAGATAAACTTATATAACATAGTAATAAGGTGTAATAACTCAAAAACGACATCCGTTAACAAACTAATCAGAAGTTACAAGATAATCCGTCTTTATATACAAAATAATTGGTATTGTTATATGAAAATAAAACATTTGATTCTAAGCAATCATTTCTTTATATTAAAAAATAATTGGTATTTGTTATATGAGAATAAATTATTTGATACTTAGCAAAATGGCTTCTATGAGTTAGAAGTAAACATTAAGAGTTCATCTGAAACATATGGATTCTAGTACCATAAATCAAGTCTCTTTAAAAACTAATAATTTTTTTAATAATTTATTATTATAATATAATAATTTCTTAAATATAATAATTAATTTCTTAGACGGTCTAGAAGCTAATCGCCATGATACATGAGAGCCTAGCGCCAAAACGCGCCTAGGCGGATGCCTAGAATGCTTTTTAGAACAATAAAAATATATGACAGTTCGATTACTATCTCGGAAAAATTAGAGATTTTGTAATTTAGATATTATATACATGTATAATAAAAGCATATTTGAGAATTTAGGGAAAACTATTCCATCCAAAAGTAAAATAAAAAGCTAATTCGGAGTTACTATACTCTTCAAAAGTTATATGCATTAATCATCAAAACGGTTGCCTCCGTGCTTATCTCTATGAAAACTACGTTCAATTCTCTTTTCTTGGAATCTATCCAAATTTTTTTAACAATTATTTCTCTCATTAAACTAAAAGAAAAAATAAAAAATTATTTACTATAAAAGTTGATGTAATCTCTTGTTACATAAAGGGCTTCTAGAAGGCATCAGATTTCCATTCTATTTTGAGATGGTATTGTTTTCAAGATGAAAAATATGTTGGAGGATTGATCGGCATTTGGATGAAATACTAAAGATCAAAAGTTCTTTCTCTTTTTTTCGTTAATTTATATTACTTATTCTAAAAATGGAAAACGGATGGTGTTAAATTCTTCTCGTTTAATATTAGTCTCGTAAACTACAAACATCTAGTTTTGATAACTAAACTATATATTAATATATTATAAACCGATGACAAAAACATCATAATAATATATATATTTTATACGTCATAAAAATTAGAATTATCGAATAATGATTCATGTTATTAGAAGAATTCTCACCTTATGCCAACTTGTGCTCTTTTACGGTGGCGACCCATATAACGATCTAGCATTAGGAATCTGTGGTCAATTGTTTGGTCTGTCTAACATCTATAGCAAAAGATGGGGTAATTACTCTACTAGCTGCATGCACGGAAAGCTTGGGAAGCTAATTAAACAGAAATCTTGAAAAACCGAAAGCACAATGCGATGCACAAAATCTCCCTCCAGGAGTCTGGATCTATATTCCATATCAAGATAAATAATTTTCTTTCTTTCTTTTGGTTGATGAATTGCTAGTTTTAAAGCATTAATAATATTAATAGAGTATCGTTGAAGCTAGCGTTGATGTTCATAAATGGACGTGTTAATAATACCTAGCAGAGTATAGTCTGAAATTGATACTTTTTTGGAATCAATTTAAATTTGGACCACGAATTAACTTAGTTTTAAATAAAAGTCAACAATAGCATCATATTCAAAACTTTTTTTTTGTACCATAAAATAAGATCCTAATCTTAATCTCTATCTTGACCTAGCATAAATATATATATATATATTTTCTAAAAAAATATATGTTTATTTGTGTTGTTTGCAGGATGATATATAGCATGCTTGGCAAGCTACAAGACTTCAAAGTGGTAAAGGCTGGATTGTCTTCTCTCCGAATGAAGAAATCATCTCCCAAGGTTATGCTGGACATAGCTTGGCCTCTTCAGCTTCAATGGCAGAATCGTTGGCACCAAAAACTGCAATTTTTTCAGCATTATTAGCGGATATCCAACACTTACATGTGTTTTCGGGTTCCCTATCTCTCGCTTCTCTACTCATCTCAAACGGAGTGGTGATCGAGCTGAAAAACGTCTTATTTAACATCTGTCATCTCCTAGGAACTTTTTCATCTCTCTCCTTTTTACATATTTCGCAATTAGATAATGTTTTAGCTGATGGAGTAGCCAAAGAAGCTCTTTGTAACATGTCTCAAAACTGATCTTCTACCTTAATGAAAATCTTGGTTTGATAAAAAAGAAAGATATATAGCATCACTATGGAAGTGCTCTTCCTCCGCACTATGATTCCGAATTTCCGATATACATAAATTTCCGAGTGGAAAACACTTATTTCGGTCACGTATTTTAAATTATATTGTTCAATGCAATTTTCTTCATAGTCCAAGTTGTGTTCTATATTAGACTTTGATACTGAATTTCTTGTTTTTAATTTTTTTTAAAAAAATATTAATAAAGCTTTGTTGAAGCGTTGCTAACAAGACATTTACAAAGGAGATATTGCAGCCAAAATATGTGATTAGAATTTAGAGTTCCAGTTTAGATTGAGGAGCTCATGCATCTCTTGCAGAAAATATATAAAAAGGATATATAGATCCGGACCAAGTTCTTGATCCTTTGAATAGTGGCGCTGATTGAGTCACTGTGTACACTGGCCTCTCATTAGAATCTCTCGGCCTAGGATCCTCGCCACCACCGCCAACGCGACTACTACCACTACCGTTTTCAGTCGGGGATCTCCTACCGCGGGTGAGATGTTGAAACCAGATGGAAGGATTAATGGACTTCAATATTAGACTTAAACAACTGTTAATTAAGTCTAACTGTTAATCCTTCCATCTGGAATCATCATCTCAACCGCCTAGAAAGATTTATTCTAAGATTTGAGAATTTGAAGGATTTGTGATTGTGAATATGAAAGAGAGATTTATGAGATATATATAAAGAAGAGAAGAGTAAGAAGGAGTGGGAAGATGTAATGTCTTGAGAAGAATCTAGAAAAGAAAAATGAATTAAGAAATCTATTGTATGATAAGATTGTTGCAACAAAATGGTAACATATATTCCTTAGTTTTCTTTTGATTTTTTTTTTTTTACTGAATATAGAGATTCTAATTCAGTCGAATTTGTTAGGTTAGAGGATGTATCTTAATTCATATTACAACATTATAAAAATTATTAGCTGGCAAAATTTGTCATGATTTTTTAGTTTCCAACTTTTTAAATATAACTTTTAAAACAAAATAATATGTTAACGGTAAACGTACATATAACTTCAGAATAATAAAATTTTGTATAAAATATTTAGTCTTAGTCAACAATTAATAATGATTTGATTAAAAAAAATTATGCTAAGAAAATACTAGATTAGAAATAATCAATTTTTAAAATTTTGAATTGAACAAAATATTTTTAGTGAGAGGATGAATTCAAATTTCATATATATACCTGTATAAAAAAGTATTAGCTATTTAAGATATAACTGTGTCCAAATTCAATTTCTTTTTATCTTTTTATATGGATTTTTGTTTTAAAAATATATGATTCCTAAAACGTATTCGATCTTAGTAAAAAAAATAATAACAACTATAGTAAGGTTTAATACCTTGTTTACAGAGATTTTACAATTCTTTTGTTACTTTGCCTATTTAAAGCATAATAATCATTCGCAAAGAGTTGATAAAAACAAAAACTAGTGAAGACTCATCATCTTCCCTCTACCACTCGCTCAATTAAAAGATTTGCAAAACCAGGTCTCTTTTTCTTTCGCTTTTTATTTATCATGTGTAGTTATTTTGGTGCAAATTATGTATTGGTGAATCTTCAAATTAGGATTTTCTCTACATGAAACTGATGTGATACTATAGTCAGATGAAAGAGAACGAGGAGAGGACGATGAAGGAGACCATGTTCCAACTTCTAGATGGGAAAAGTGATATGCCTTCTATGAATGATGGCGATCGTGTGAATATGATACAATATATTGAGAAGTGTCTCCGGAAACTTTATCAACATAGAACGGAAATTACCTTAAATCAACCGCCTTCTATGGAACACAACAACAAGAACAACACAAGCACCAGCCCTAAGTAATCTTTTTCGACAATGCTTATTATGATGATCTCATTTGCAAGTCTTTGGTTTGATATGTATTGTCTTTGCATTTCATGGAACTAGATTTCCCTAGTTTTTTATTACCAACAAAAAAAAAAGCTTATATGATTAAAGTGTGTTTTATTATGTTTTTTTGTTCTTCAAATAATGTATTACTCCTGTTTTATTAATAAAACTCAATTTAAAATTTAACTATTGTTTCAGTATAGCCTTATTACTTTAGTTATTAGTAAAATGATATTTATTATGAAACTGAGAAAATAGCAAATTAATTAGCATTACATGTCTTTTTTTCTTCCCAAATCACATCCTTTAGCAAACTAATCAGTCCTTACAGAATAATTAGTATATTTTTTTTATGAAAATAAATCATTTACTTAGCAATCATTTCTTTGTATTAAAAGATTAATTGGTGTTTGTTGTTTTATATGAAACTAAATCGTTTTGATACTAAGCAAAATTCATTATATGAGTCGAAGTAAACATTAAGAGTTCATCTTTTGACCCAAAAAAAAAAAAAAAGAGTTCATCTAAAACATTATGGATTCCAGAATAAATCATGTCTCTTCAAACACTTTTTATCTACACAAATGGTAGGTTTTGTTTCACTAAATCTTTTTTTACACACTTAAAAAGTAAGAATATATGACAGTTCGATTACCATCTAGGAATAGTTTAAACATTTTTGTAATCCATATATTGTATACATGTATGATCAAAGCATATTTGAAATTATGGAGAAAACTATATATTACATCCAAAAGTAAAATAAAAAGTTAATTCAGAGTTACTCTTCAAAAATTATATGCATTAATCATCAAAATGTATAGTAGCCGCATTGTTAGTCTTAATTATTTGTTCTTTGTAGTAGTTGTCTTTTATTTATTTGTGGTGATCGAATCTTGTAGACTGAGACACAGTCACAATACATGGATCATATAGGTACCACTACGAGATATGTTTTGGTTAATAATTGGCAGTAAAATTAAGGGTGCATGAACCAAGAAATGCAACGCCTAGGAAGAGAGGAAGAGAAAAATCAAAGTACAACAACCAAAAGCATTATATATGTGAGGGGAAGAACTAACAAGATCGGTCATATAAAGTTCTTGATTCAACAGCTGGCTTTAAATCTTTGGTTTCTAGTTTTATCTTCTGATAGATCGCGATGTACGATGAAACTAACGATTTTTATTTGGGGATTGGTTTGTACCTTATAATGTATGTAGCTATGTCAAACTTATGGTTTTCCAAATCGAAATTTATTGGAAACGAGTCAATTGTCATATAGCCGATTTGTGATTCCCAAAACCAGAATCCCTAGGTAAATGGAAAAAAAATTCATCTCAACATCATCTCACTAATTAAATCCATGTAAAGGTTAATCAACAAAATTTCATAGTCGATTATCTTATAATATATGTAACTATGTCAAATTTTATGGTTTTCCAATTTCAAATTTATTGGGAATGATTCAATTATCATATAGCCAATTTGTGATTCTACAATCCGGATCCCTAGCTCAAAATGGTATATATATAATCACTTTGGCATTATCTCACTAATTAATTACTTTAAAAGGTTCATCAAACTTCTTTTTATATGAAAATATAATTTTCTACACGGTTATGTATTTCTTTTTTTGGTCAAATTTCTTATTTTAAGGATTGGTTTAGTCGAGTATCCTATAATGTATGTAGCTATGTCAAAATTTATGGTTTTTGTAACTCGAAATTTATTGGAAATGAGTCAATTATCATATAGTCGATCCAAACCCTAGCTCAAAATTTTTATTTTAGGGATTGGTTTAGTCGAGTATCGTAGTATAATGTATGTAACTATGTCAAAATTTATGGTTTTCCAATTCTAAGTTTATTGGAAACGATTCAGTAATCATATAGCCGATTTGTGATTCCCACAATCAAGATCCCTAGCTCAAAATGGTAAATGAAACAAAAAAATTATTTCGACATCACCTCACTAATTAAATACTCTTAATGGTTAGTTAAACTTTTTTAATATGAGAATATATAATTTTATTTATTCGGTTTTGTACTTCTTTTTTGGTCAAATTTCTTATTTTGGGGATTGGTTTAGTCGAGTATCTTATAATGTATGAAGCTATATCAAAATTTATGATTTTCCAACTCGAAATTTGTTGGAAACAAGTCAATTATCATATAGCCGATTTGTGATCCCCACAATCCAAATCCCTAGCTCAAAATGGTAAACGGAAAAGAAAAAAAAATCATTTGGATATCATTTCACTAATTAATTACTCTTAAAGAGTAATCAAAATATTTTTTATATGATGATATAATTTTATTTATTCGGTTACGTACATACTCTTTTTTGGTCAAATTTCTTGTATTATGTTGTAAACATTTAGACCGCCAACAAAATCGTCTAGCTCCCATTAGGCTCCGATTAGGCGTTCTGGCTAGGTACTAGACTTTGGATCACAGCATATTTACCGTCTAACATTTTCTTGAACACTAATAGATACTAATTGCCTAAAAAAACTTTAGTTGCTGACCACAATCAGAGTAGCTGCTTCAAGAATGTCCAGCTTCATCTTCTTAGTCGGTGGTTCATCTCATAAACAAGAGGGTGTGGTTCCTTCTTCTCC
The DNA here is from genome assembly GCA_900406245.1 of Odontarrhena argentea. Taxonomy (NCBI): domain Eukaryota; kingdom Viridiplantae; phylum Streptophyta; class Magnoliopsida; order Brassicales; family Brassicaceae; genus Odontarrhena; species Odontarrhena argentea. Next base: position 17,934 of record OVAF01000959.1, read on the forward strand.
AAATTGGTCTCGGTTGTGACTTCAGAATTTTCGAAGTTGTCTTCCGCTGCATGAAAATCTTTCTTCTTTAGTTTCTCTATCTTATCTATCACTTCCATTTTCACCAGTTTATCATAGGTTTTGTGTCAGTCAAAATAATTACAACATTTTGTTAGCCAGAATGTGATATAATATTGCTTGAGGTTAACCATAAAAAGGTTTCAATTTATAAACTAATACTACAACTCTACTTACACAATCACCACATGAATAATGGAACAATAAATCATTGGTATGCGAGTATTTGATGATAATGATTTATCAATAAACCAATTTCATCCAATTCTAATAAGCCAATTAGCATTTAAACTTGGATGCAAGCATTAAATCTGATTCGTCTTGATATGTTAAATATGGAGAAAGTTTGTTCATTGATAAACTCTTTTAAAATGTTTGTATTCATTCAAACATCGTTAATTACTCGCATTGCATAATGATTTCATGTTCCATCGACCATTTAATATGGTGATTGTGTAGGAAGAGTTTAAACATACTTTTAATTTAATTCCATCATATATTAAGGTTAAGCTCAAACAATATTCTAGCCTATTCTTATTAACAATTTGTTGTAGTTATTTTGAGTGACAAAAGCTGAAGCAATATTCTAGCACATTCTAATTAATAATTTGTTGTGATTATTTTGAGTGACAAAAATTTGTGATGGATGTGATAGAGAAACAAAATATTATTCCAATGAAATCGATGTTGTCACATGGCAACGTCATTTTCACGACGGAGAAAGTAATTAAAGAGAGATTGCTTCTAGATTTGTGAATGTGAAAATGAAAGATAGATTTGAGAGAAATATATATAAGGGAATTAGAAAGAGGTAAATTAATTTGCAGTAGGAAGATAATATAACTTAATTTGAAAAGAATCAAGAAAAAACAAAATGAATTAAGAAATATTTTTATAAGATAAGATTGTTGCAAATGGAAACATATATTCTGTTGGATTCTTTTGATTTTTTTACTGAAAATAGTGAATTCAGTCAAATAGGTGAGATGAAAATAGTAATGAATAAGATAAGATTGCGTCTGGAGGATGTATCTAAATTCAAACTATAACATTAAAAGAAATATTAGCTGGAATTTTTTTTCTAAGTCATTTGCTTTTCAAATTTTTTATACATAAATTTTAAACAAAATAATAATAATTTTTTCTATAAAAGTTTCTAATCTTAGTCATCAACAAATAATAATTTGATTATGAAAAAATAATATTTTGCAGGGAAAATAATAAATTATAACAAAGTAATTAAATTAATTTTTTTTTGATAATTTAAAAATTATCCAAAGGGTAAGAGGACGAATACAACTTTCATATATATATATATATATATATATATATATATATATTTTAAATGTATTAGCTGTTTAAGATATAAATGTCTCCAAATTCAATTATTTTATAACTTTTTATATGGTTGAATTTGTTTTACTATATATGATTATTAGCTATAGTATGGTTCAATTTACCTTGTTTACAGAAATTTTACAAATTTTTTTGTTACTTTGCCTATAAAAAGAACACTAATCTTCCGCAAGGTGTTAAAATAAACACAAAAAAACTAGTGAGATTCTAAGGTTTTGTTCTTCTTCCGGATTCTCTTTTTATTTTTCATGTGTAGTTAGTTTCGTGAGAATTTTAGATATATATATATGTTAAATCTTGAATCTTCAAATTAGGGTTTATATTGTGATTGTATAATATTGTAGTAGATTTTCATGGGTTGCTGTGACCACCCTGGATGGTTGTCATCTGAATCTGAATCTGAAGATACCTCTCCTCCACCTTCACCAACCTCGAAGCGTCCTGAAGAAGAGCCAAAGAGCAAGAAGAGCAAGAGGTTCGTGTGGACCGAAGAAGATGAACTTGCTGTGTTAAAGGTCTTTTACTTATAAAAATCTTCCCTTTGCGTGATAATTTTATTACTTAACCAAATTCTAATGTTTTTGTGCAATTTTTAGGGTTTAGTGGATTATCGAATTGAGACTGGACTCGAACCCAACTCTAACTGGGATGGGTTTTATCGTTTCGTCAAAAGTTCCATTGTTGCAAAAGTCTCTAAAAGTCAGGTTCGGAGTAAGATCAGAAAGTTGAAAGCGAAATTTCTTGTTAACTTGAAGATAATCAATCAAGGGAGCGATCTAGTTTTTACAAGATCTCGTGACGATGAAGCTTTTGGATTTTCGAAGATGATTTGGGGAACAACGGGTGCTGAAACTGCAGATAATAACGTAAGTGATAGAGTAAGTGATAGAGATTTATCATATGTTGAATGTCATAGTAGTTTTTACTTTAATAGGTAGGATATATACTCACAATGGTAGAATGATTTTGATATATAGCGTTTAGTTATATGGTCAGGCGGACGAGGAAGTAGCACCTAATGCTAAACCTTTTAATGAGAACGAGGCTGCGAAAAGTGACTCTAATGGCAACGAGGAAGTGGCGGCTACTGCAGAACCTTTGAATGATAATGAGAAAGTGAACCGTGACAGTAAGGGCCAATCACCTCATGAACACGTCCAGGATAATGATGATGATGCTGCTGCTGCTGATGAGTTATGTGGTTTGCGGGATGCATTTGATGCCATGATATCGCAAGCTGGTTTGAGTGAATATCAAAAGAAGCTGCAGCTTGAGAAGCTGACCAAGGTTGCATCTGGAAAAAGGAAGGAGCTGAGCAATGAATGGAAAGCTCTATGCCACGAGGAAGTGAGATTTGAAGCCAAGAAGCTTAAATTTGGCGTGAAGCTCGCAGAGGCAGCAAGTGAGAATTAGTTCTTGAATGTTGTTTTAGGTAACTTGTCCTTGTCATGTTGTCCATTATTTTCGAGTGTTTGATCTATGAATTTTTTGTTGTCTTTAGCTTCATTACTACAATCTTTGATGATGTACTTTGGAATATGTTTGTGGCATATCTACTATATCGAATTGTTTGTTTCTCTTAAATCCTATCTTTTGGAGTTTGATTACTTTGTTATCCACCCTTTCTTTAAGTTACTACGAACCATAGGAGGGGACATGTATATATAGTTGATAGGTTGCCCAGTAGATGAAATCATCTGCTATGGAATTGAAGATTTCTAATTTGGAGCTTTTTATATATGCAAATCTCAGTCTGAACCAAGGTAATGTAGAGTACTATCATTAGGAGGATATGAAGTACATATCATATTTGCATATCAAGTTGTAACATACCTAACTGGCTTTGCTTAGAAACTGTTGAGACATCAGTAAATGGAATAGAACAGTGATGAAAATGCAAGGAGCGAGGAGATCACGTTGTGAACGAATATATGGTAATATATTTCGACATACAAATTCATGAAGCTATACTTGAAGATGGTAAAGTTGAACAAGCTACATAGCGAGCTCAACATGTTGCACAAGGCTAACACAATAATGCTTTAGTGCTTTTGAGGTTTTAATGGTACAATATCATGCATCCTTTGGTTCTCAAATTTGTTAGTAATTATGTTGATCAGAAGTTTAATCCTGAAGTAATTACTCCAAATGAGGTGATTCTTAGAAAATACACTCGTCCAAAATTGCGCGAAACGATTCCTATATAATTACGTACTAAGGAGCTTCAACTTCTAAAGAGAGCAAAACTCATCACTCTGGATCGTCAATCTTCTTAATTTGAGTACACCAACCTCAGAGGCAGAAGATTGGTATTTAACTACTTGGTTTAGGTTCATATATTCAACCTTAATCATTGCTTCTCTTTTAGTTGTGTTCATTATTAACTGCTTCACTCATGTTTTCTTTCTGCACTTGTTTCATCCTTTTTGTAACCTCTTTTGTTAATGTCATTTTTTGTTCCATTACACAGATGCGGTAAAGTACGTATTGAAGTATATATTCTATATATCCAATTTCCAGATGAGAAAAGAAAAAAAAAAAAAAAGAAGCAAAGACTTAAAAATATAAACAAATAAATTAAAAACATGATAATATAAACCCTCGTTCCTGTTAAGCTCCATGGAGTTTGAGCAATGAGAGTGAAATAAAAAAAACCTTGTGATACATTGCACCTGGTCTCAATCAGCCATTTAGCTCACATGTGGAATATTCTAGAATGCTTCTTTAAACCGGTTTGGTTTATGGCATTGCCAATTTTTGGTACAACTAGGGCTGTTCTAGTGGTTTAGGTTCAGATTATGGATAGACAATAATAGTAACGATGTAGACGGTTTGGATTTATATGGATCTCTGTTTGATCCGTATAATTTACGTCGAGTTTGGATTTGTTTCTAAGAATTTGTAAGCGCTTGAGATATTAGATGTTGGAATGTTCGAGGAAAAAGAGAGGAACTCATGGAGACTAAGCTATAAAGTAGGGAGTTGAAAAAATTCACAAAACACCGCTAGCCTCCAACTTCTTGCATATGTGTCATTCTCTCCGTATCATCGTTACTCATCTCTCTGTTGTTTTTGAAAATTATGATCTCTTTGAATCTTTGCCCGACGCTTTGCTTTGTTTTCTTTTGTTGTTTGTTGTTGTTACACATTACAGATCCTTGCGTAATTTCACACTCAGCATGGATGAGACTCTTCTCTCCCACGGATGTCCATCATCAAGTGTTCTTTAACTTCCGAGGAGAGCAGCTGCGACACAACTTCATTAGCCACCTCACTGATGCTTTTGAGAGGTACAAAATCAAGTTCTTCGTCGACAGTTATGAGCAGCGAGGCAAAGATGTGAACAATCTGTTTGTAAGAATTGAAGAGTCGAGTGTCGCGCTGGCTATATTCTCTACAAGGTTTTCTACCTCCCTCATAAATATATTCTTTTTGTTAACTAATCTACATTCATGAATAAGCATATATATATGGTTTTAATCATATATATATTATAGGTATGCCGAATCTAGCTGGTGCATGGATGAGTTAGTGAAGATGAAGGAACTTGCAGATCAAGGGAAGCTCCACGTTATTCCAATCTTCTACAAGGTGGAGGCACAAGACGTGAGAGGCCAAGAAGGTGAGTTTGGTGATAACTTTTGGAAGCTCGCCAGAACTTCCCGTGGAGATCAGATTCAGAAATGGAAGGACGCTCTCGAATCTATCTCCGACAAGATGGGTCTGAGTTTAGGAGAAAAGAGGTATTTACCCTTTTTACTCTCTTTTTTTTTTTTAACCACATATTAATACCGGTTTGGGCCACAATTGGCCGGCCAATAGTCAAATCCTATATACTGCAGGGAGCAAGACTCGATATATGACCTAATAAAGGTATAATTTTATGGTAGCTCTGAAGCCGATTTTATCAAGATAATTGCTATGGAGGTCCAGAGAGTTATAATCACTATTCGAGCCGAGGAAGAAGAAAAACATATTTGGGAGCAAAAGAGAAATGCCGAGATTTGGAATGATCATGATTCATGATATTCATTTATGTTATTGGGCAAGAGTAAGGAGACTTTTTATCTTCTGATAAGTGGAACTTATTCACTTCGTAACACCCAAAACGCAAGCTAACTTCTACCAACTGAGCTATCCATTCTCTTGATCTATTTCTATGTTACAAAATTCATAGACTTTTTCTTGTATAGATCGATGAGTTTCTTATTCTCATCAAATAAGTTTTTTAGAGTAACAAATACAAAGTTTTTGTTTCTAGCTAGTGTCTCTGTCTTGTCTTGCTACCGACAGAAAGGGACAAAGATTTGTCAGTTGATATTTTGTCTACTTACCTTATTAATTATTTCATGCATGGAGATAAAAAAAAAAATCTTCTCAACAATGTCGAAACAACTTCCTAATTAACCTTTAAATTAATCGACTGCAAAAACAAAATCAGGATCGACGTTATTCAATTCTTTTAATAGACTTTAACTTTTGTTAACCATGTCAATGGTTAAAGTCGGATGATTCTCAAAATTGGAATTGGCCAGTCTCCACGCCATCGGCTTCGTGCAGTATCGTCCCCTTGTTCTATAAAAACAAATCAAATGTACTATATGTGTTTACCAAAAAAAAAAATGTAGTATATGTATTTTTATTTGCGCAGAAACAGCTCCGACGAGGATACAGAAATCGAGGAACACAGAGAAGCTAAGATAAATTTAGTAGTACATATTTATCCTTAATTTTAACAATTCTAACATTTTGCCACACTAAATTCTCTACTATTTTCACTATTTTTTCTTCTAACATTTTGCCATTTTTTTTTTTTGTTAAATTAAACCGTTTTTCTATTATTTTAGTATAAAAAAAAAATTTAAAACAAAAATTGGACCCTTGTACTTTTCCCGTGGCCCACCCCCTTAAACGAGGCCTGATTAGGTGAAGACCAACATTTTGCCATTTATGCACTATACTTATCATCACATTGACAAGAAGACAATTAGAGTTGTCTCCCAGAATCTATAATTGTCTCAAAAAGTCCATACATCATTGGACCTTTTGAATAACAATCAAGAAGACCTTATCAAAACTAAACATTTTCACATAAAAGATGTAAAAAAGATATTAGACATTCTAGAAAAAAAAATTAGAAAAAGCACTTCAGTTAACAAAAAAAGAGAATCAGTGAGACGGATCGTGGTACATATAAAATATAAAGTGGAGGGATTAATCTTTAATTATGTAAATTTCATTAGTTTGAAGAAGAATGTCTTACGAACAGATTTATGTTTAGGAGTAGTCGACAAGCGATAATTAAGAAGATTGGACACGTTACATATAATTAACGATAAGACCGTACGTGGGGGAGATGACAAGCTCCACTGGTAACTCATAGAGGGGTTCCTAAATTAAAAGTAAAAGTTTTCGGCTGAATAGTTTAGAAACGTGTCTTAACACAAACTTAGCACCTTTACTAACGTATTATAGGGAGGGGTGGGCAGGTGACGGGTTGTGATCCGATCCGATCTGACCGAGTAATTGAAAAATAATATTTGTTCCCGACTCAAAAAAAATGGGTACCCTATCAAACGAGTACCTGCTTAAAAATTACTTACCCGCTGAATACCCGACTCGATTCCCTACCGTAAGTATAGTGTAATCTGTATGTAAATTATGAAGATTTTTTTGTAGTCCATCAATCGATTTTCTTTTGCTAGTCCATATCTTATGCATGATCTTGGTCATTCGTAAACAAATGATTTACATTTTTTCAAGTTCTTGACTTTTTCCTTTCTTCTAAACGATATATTGAAAAGGGAATCATAACAAAAACATAAAGTATTATGCCTATGTTTTGACAACCTAAAACAGAGCACCACACAAAAGAAATTATAGCAAAAGAGATAAAATCATGTTTAAATTACAATATATACACTATAATTTATAATTAGATTTATCAAATATTAATGCGAGTATTTACGGATCAAATACAAGACGGATACGAGATGAGTAGTAAAAAAATTTTTAATACTCAATACCCGACTCTTACCTGTGGGTAATAAAATTATGATATCCATTACCCGATTCGAAAGTCACGAGTACCCTAATTTAGAAGACAGATACGGGTCGAGTAACGCGTACGAAACGGATAACGGGTATATGTATCCAGCCCTACCGTGCTTAAGATTTTTTCAACAATAAAAATAAAGAAAAAAAATAAAAAATAGGTAACAGAAGAAGACACGGTTCTTAAATAAGCTTCCCCAAAAATATCACGACAGCTAGCGTACGTGTTCCTATTGGGCTTACGTGTCTCTGTCTCCTTTTTTTTTGTCACAGACTTTTTCTTTTTCTTTTCCTTTTTTTCTTTTCCTTCAACAAAAAAAAAATGAAAAAAATATAAAATATTACAGAAAAACAAAAAAAAACAATGAATTAAATTTTAAAAAAATTTAAACAAAAACGAAAAAAAAAATTACAAAAGGCTTTAAACAACATTTGTTATAATTCTATTTTAAACTTAAAAAAATTATGTTTCGATTTGATTTTCATTTAAAAATATAGTAAATTTTAAACAAAAAAAGAATAAAAAAATTATGTACAAACAAATAAAAACAATTACAAAAAAGGAAAACAAATAAACAATACAAAATAAAAAAATGACCAAAAAAGAAAAATTTTACAAAATAATAAATACTGTTTTGTTTTTTTAGTTTAATTAAAAATTTAAATGTATTTTATAAACAATAAATGATGCTTAAAACAAAAAAAAAAAGTGTTAAGATATCTATGTGAAGATCATGAGTGGAAAGGGTGTTTTTGTTAAAGTTGGTAAGTGGGATCATTGAATTATTTAATAAATATTTTTAATTTTACTTTAATCAGAAAACATTCTCCCTAGTATCACTAGTGAAAATGGTCTTAAGATATGTTATGTGTAAAGGTTTTTTTAGTTGGGTAATTATGTTATTAATTTTTTTCTTTTTTTGTGAGCCCAAAACAATTTCTGTTTCTGTATAGTTTTCTCCGTTGATGTAGATCCGTTCCGACAACCTCCGACTCCAAAATTTTTCTCTAATTGACCATGAATCTCATGCATAAGATACCTATGTGAAGATCATGAGTGGAAAGGGTGTTTTTGTTAAAGTTGGTAAGTGGAATCATTGAATTATTTAATAAATAATTTTAGTTTTAATTTAATCATAAGACATTCTCCCTAGTATCACTAGTGGAAATGGTTTTAAGATATGTGTAAAGATTTTTTTGGTTGGGTAATTATGTTATTAATTTTTTTTCTTTTTTTTGTGAGCCCAAAATAATTTCTATTTCTGTATAATTTTCTCGGTTGATGTAGATCCGTTCTGACAACATCCGACTCCAAAAATTTTCTCCGATTGACCGTGAACCTCATGTAAACTGTAACCACTGAAATATATTATTTTCAAAAAATAAATAAATAAATGTATTGAATATTAGTTGGTGGGATCTTTAGAATACATTATTATTAAAACTTATTATAAAATATGTCTAACAGTCTATCCCATAAAAGGGTTCACGACTACAGGCTCTATAATCGTTCATGCATGCGAGATTCGGAAGAGCCGGGTGTAAACTACTTTAAAGGAAAGTTACGACAAAATACGGTCAGCAGCCAGCCGCTAAGTTTGATTTGGATTAAAAGGCCACGTTCAGGTAACCTGAGGTCACATTATCCTACGTCAGGTTGGTACGCCCGTTTGTTCGGCGCCACGTTACTCATGTCATTTTGAACAGATTGGACTGAAGTCAACTGCATTTAAAAAAAAACCGAGATAGAGATAAGATGCCGTTATATTTGCTCGGGTATGGTTTTCTAACATTATAATATATATAGGGTATGATGAGTAATTAGTTTTTTTTTTTCCCATTACATTAGCTACGGTAAAGTACTTTTTTCTTTCTTTTTTTTGCCTTCTAAATAATTTCATTAATCATGAAGGTAAATATCCGGGATTACAATATGTCAATATCCCCACGTAAGTGTATATATAATATTATATATATATAATATGTATACAAATGACTTTCTTTTTTCTTTTTGAAAACCATATACAAATGATTCTCACTACAAGAAAACATGGTCGTTTGCGTCTACAAAAAACGTCGCAAATACGACGCAAACCACTATTTGCGTCTCATTTGCGACGAAATTTTTTCGTCGTATACAGCTCGTCGCAAATCTCAGTACGTCGCCATTTCGTCGCAAAATTTGCGACGTTTTTTATTTCGTCGCATATAGGACGGCAAATAATTTACGTCTTTTTTGCGACATTGCCCTTTGACGCAAACTTTTGCGACGTTTTTGCGTCATAGCCCTTTGTCCTCGCAAATACGTCGCAAAATTGTGCGACGTTTTTGCGTCAAAGCACTTCGACGCAACGTTTTGCGACGTTTTTGCGTCATAGCCCTTTGTCCTCGCAAATACGTCGCAAAGTTGTGCGACGTATTTGCGTCATAGCCCTTCGACGCAAATTGTTAAATATTTGCGACGTGTTTGAGTCTTAGCCCTTTGTCGTAAACTTGCGCATTTGCGACTTTTTTGCGTGTGTTTTTCGTCGATGTTGTGCGTCCAATTTGCGTCATTTCGTCGCAAAAAAACATCCAATGACCTCCTTGGATGGTTAGGACCAGGAACTAGNAGATTATAAGGCGTGACGATGACTGGCCACAATGAGTATTGTCGACCAGAAAAACCAAATGGACTAAATCCATCTATACATAAACCCAAGTAAACATTTCTACTTTCATCAGCAAAGTCTGAATGTAACGTATTGAAATGTTTCCACGCAGCCGCATCTGATGGATGTAAGATTGCACCATTTTC
>OVAF01000960.1:4008-21655 GCA_900406245.1 Odontarrhena argentea
TAGAAACAATGAACAGAAATCATTGAAAAGAAACAGTACATAGAAAATTACCTGCATATAATTCGGGCATCACCTACTCAGGCAACAAATAAAGGACAGCTCAATCCACAATGACTTAAAAAAGTTGTTGGAAGATTAAATGATGATAGAGAGTTAGAGACTCTGTTCTTACCGCCTGCTTCGTCGCTGAAACCTTCTATCAGGAAATAGTCAATAGTAGCGTAGACATCGTTCTTGTGAACCCCTGCACATGCTCCTTTCAGAATCCTGATCTTCAGTCCACGTTTCCAAGATATCCCTTTTCTCTTCATTACCTTGTGCGCCCTGACAACTACAGATCAAAAGTATTCAAGTTAACACTTAACAACTATCCAAACAATGAAGTGTTAGCAGCTGTGTACCTTTACACTCAGGCGAAATGCACAGAGCTTTGTTATCCAAGGAATCAAAAACAAAGATTGCTTCATCTTCACCCGATACATCTTCGACATCATAATTCTTATGCATCTCAAGAACCCACTCCTGATAACTCTGCTCCAATTGCCCATACCCCAAACGTTCTTCTTTTTTATGAATTACTATATCAACATCTGCTATATCAAGAATCTAGTGTTACTAGAAGTTGAGAAAAACATAACTCCAAATGGATTGCAACTGACCTTTATCCTTCTCCTTTGATTTACTACCAAAGTTTTTCAGAGCCACAGTGAAATCGCTGTGACTTGCAAGATCAGTCTACAAAAAAAGTTCAATAATCAAAACAAAGATGTAGTATATACATGAAAACTAATAGAGGATAACTTTTAGCTTTACTTTTGAGGGCGTTGGGTTAAAACCAGCATCCAAATCTGCAACACCAATATTGTACATGAAACATGCATTTATAAGACCAGTCTAAAACAGATGTTTCTATACAATTGACCATATATGAGGGCTTCATACCAACAAAGCAGATCACTCTTCGACAACATTTCTGCAAAGTAGTAGCTCTTGCTCCTCTTTCCATAAATGGAATTGATGCCTACACATAGTTATCGATAATGAAAAACCATTATGAAGACAAGATAATTGTGACCAAAGAATACTAACCCAAGGGACTTCCGGGAGAAGACGGCCAAGCCTTCTTACGAAAACACGACGAAAAGTTTGGAAGTTTTCAGAGATTTTTAATTTCTTCTTTAAGCTCTCCAAAATAACATCAATGTTCTCTTTTCCCTGCAAGAGATAACGTTCAGAACTTGAAAAGAGTGTTCAGTTCCAAAAGGTAACCAACGTTCAAATTCACATTTTTGGAAAGGATTGTCACACCTGTAATATCGGAAAATAAACAAACTTAAGGCGAGCATTTGCCTCTTGTAACGATGTCCCTGAATGACAAACATAGATGGTCAGATTCCAAACAAGGAGATCAATACTAAACTGTTGAACGGTTAGTACCTTTTCTTTTGTCAGCTTGAACGGTAAATCGAATTTGAAACCAAAATTCCTGACCCATGGAATTTAGGTTGGTAGTGGCAACCACTCCACCTGATACCGCAGCTAAATCCTTTCCACTGACCTACAAAACGTTATTATATATATGATCAAAGAAAAAAATAAATATTGCACTGTAAGTAATTTATACTGGAGATCTTTGGAAATGGATAACAAACCTGAAATACTACAGGCCTTTCTGTCCTCCCCGTTTTGGAGATCTCGTCACACTAAACATTGACAAANAAAATATTGCACTGTAAGTAATTTATACTGGAGATCTTTGGAAATGGATAACAAACCTGAAATTCTACAGGCCTTTCTGTCCTCCCCGTTTTGGAGATCTCGTCACACTAAACATTGACAAAAGAAAACTCAAACCAAGAAAACACTAGAACTAACATATTGATTAATATTAGCCAAAGATACCTGGATGTAAGGAAAATATATATCCTTTAGTTTGCACTGAAGTTGATATATCCCTGGGATTTTACATTTCCATTCAAATATCTCAACCTGGAAATAAAATAGTAGTAGTTTCAAATAGGCAGACACATATCATAATTCGTAGTATCTTGAGAATAGAGGATCAAGATTTAATAAACCACATTTGCAGAAATAATTTCTTAAAAATGATAAATTTCATGAATCCAATAGACTGACATTTTTCCCAAAGAAAGCTAGCATAATTAAATATGATCTGTACCTTTGTGAAGCTTCCATGAGGCGATAACTTGATTTCTTCTTCCGAAGGATCCCTCACTCCACCAGAGGCCTTTAGAAATTTTAAAATCCACCATTTAAAGACATAGACTATTGCAAGCACTGAAGAAGCTAAATTTACAGAGAATGTATTATTTTTACCGTCCATTTTTTTCCAGAGACAGAAGGATTGTCAATCAGTGCTTCTTTATCCAATTGCAAGGTGAACACTTTATTGGATTCTTTTGTCTTTGAAGATAACAAAGTCCGCCTAATCACAGATCGAATAGCGTTAAACGCAATAAGTAAAGTAAGACGAGCATTGGTTGACCTCAAACTGGATTGGTAAAGAGAAGATGAAATCGCACCTTCCCAAGAACATGCAAGCATAAGGACCTCCATAACCAAACATCCCAAAGAATGGCTAAAATAGCAAAAGATCAGTGAATACTGAATAATGAATTAGGCTTGTCAAGATGTTCACAGTTCAATACAATGTATGTCTTGTTACATAGAGAGACTCATAAATAGTCATTATAAATTGTAAGCAGAAAATGTTATTAGATTCTTTAGGCGTAGTTAATTACCATAAGGTACGGTGGTTTGCCTCCTACAGCTTTGGGTTTTTGAGACCTATGTACTGAAGCTCCGATTTTTCCCCTGCACAATTAAAAAACATGAAGAATATACTCCAACCTGAGTAAAGGACCATATAGAAAGAGTAAATGACATTTGACTGCAACATGCGTAGAGTTAATCTTTTATAAGTTTCTAAGACGTGCACCACTATCTTCATTTTTTGCCTCCCATTTTTGAGAGAAATTGATTTAACACTCCAGAACAAAGCCTCACCATTTAACAATTGAATTACTGTCCATTCCAGGACCAGAATCAAAGACTGAAATCCGATCTTCGAGAACATCCACTCTGCAAACACAATACCATAAAATTAGAAAGATAAAACTTAATTTTGATCATCTGGCCTTTTAAATGAAATGAACAAACCTAATCAGTCTTTGATCTCCAGGCGAACAAGACCACACAGCTTGTAAAGAATTGTCCTGTGATTTAAGCAACATGAAAGCTAACACAGTCAGTCAAACCCAACTTAATCATCTGATCCTAACTTTATTTTTTCAGACTCTTTTCACACAACAAATAAACTTTTCATTAGACAATATCATTTCTGGTAATTTCACTGAAACACTTACAATCAGATCAGCAAGAGCAGTCTCGAAGCTATAATTTTCCGGTAACTCTCTGAGAAGATCAGTATCAGGTGTTAAATCCCACATATTCTGCAGAAACCAAGAATAGAACCATCACTGTTAAGAAACCACTTAGATATATCAAAACTATATAAATATATATATACTTATAAACTAACCTCATACATAGTGGAAGCTTCTCCAGACCCATCCTGATCCAGATACAAAAAGAGAACGCAGGGAACATCAGAAAGAATCAAATCATTAAAAAAAAAAAAGAGAGAAAACTAAAAGAGCAAGAAAACAGCTCACATCAAGACGTAATATGTTGCACAAATCAGGCTTAAACATGTCAAATCGAACAACATCTTTGATCTTCACACCATAAAAGTCGAGACAAGCAGCAGTCGAATTCCAGCAAACGGTTTTCCTCTTCTTACCCGACACCTCAAAGTTTATCCGAGATTTATCATACTTCACTCTCACAAGGTTAACGAAATCCCTCATTGCCATCTCAGATGGTGGGTTGGTTAGTTCAAGATTCACACTTGTGCCGTTTACAAGAACCTTGAGATTGTAAAACTTATCTTCTTCTTCCTCTTCTTCATCTAGAACCCACACTCTCTTGTTAGAACCCTTGTAACTCATCTGAGATGCAAAGACACGACTCTTGTTACTGTAACAGAGTATAAACGAAGGGCAAGACTAAGACAAAAAGAAAAAATTTGGAAAGTGTCTTTACTAAAAGTGTAATGTTTACATTCCAGAGAAGAAAAACAGAGATCAAGATACCTTGAGAATGCAAACTGATTACTCCCTACTTACCACAGTAACCTAGAAAACAACAAAGAAGAAGAAGAGACGGAGTTAAAAAGAAACTGAAGAGTCACCCTCTAAAAGTCTTATACAACACGCAAAAATATGATTTTTTCAAATAAAAATGTGATTTTTTAAAAAATATTTTGATGTGATGTGATTGATGTGTGTCTACTCTGAGCAGGGTACTTACTTGATTTATGCTGTTTCGTTCACATAGATACTACCTATAAACTTCTGATATTTTCAGATATACAACAAATCATTTAATAAAGCGGAAAATTTAAAATACACAAAACTTATTGTGTTTACTGAACTGCTTCTATCAACCTACAAGTGGAGAAACAAAAACTAGAGCACAATACTTTCAATGTTTGCCTCTGCAGCTTCAACGCATGGAAAAAGAGATCTTTCTCTGAAACATCTCTCAGAAAAAGACGATGGAAAAAGAATTATAAAATCCAAGAGGAGAAGTGAGTGTTTATAAACAAGACGAGCAAGAGGCGAGACTGAAGGAATAATGAAGTAGTCCCATATGCAAATTCATAAAAATTGTATGTTTTACCAAAAAGCTCTGGGATCAGGGGACTAAGCAATGCAGATTATATTCACAACTGAAAAGAAAAAAGAAAAAAGAAAAAAAAGAAGTTTCGAAACAAAAAGATGTTCTTGATGCCCATAGATGTTCAGCTGTCATAAGAGTCTGTCCTAGCTGCAAATTGTTGGCACTGTTCGGTTGCCTTCTTCATCTTTTTCTTCAGCTTCCGCAACGAATGACTCTCCTCGGCTATCATCTTCTCCGCCTTTCTCTTTCTCTCTCTTGTTATTTCCAACTTGACCAAAGCCTTTTCTTGCTCCTCTGTCACTGTTATCGGGAAGTGGATTTCCGGTTCACTGAAAAACCAAAAAACACGCCATAAGCAAAGATCATAAAACAGTCACAATGACCAGAGTACAGATGAACAGCAAGAGCCTGGAAGGTTTCATGCTTTTAAGTTTCCAACCCAATAACTGGAAGTGGTATAAGGATAAAAAGAAAAGGGCATGTACCAGCATCCAGAGTATATAAATCCGTTATCTTTGAAGATCACACCATCTAGAGAGACAGCATTTTTGTCACTGATGAACTCAAGCGCTTCTTCAAGATGCATTCCCGTCTCGTAAACCTGTAGATCTCCAAAAATTCTATAGAAAAGCGTCTCTCTAAGGCTGTGGCCCGAGCTTGATTTTATACTTAGCTCCACCGCAGCCAAATCAATCATATTCACCGCATAGCCTATGAAACCTGGTATAGGATCTCCATTGGGTAGGTACGGGTTATCCATGGCTAATTTCCTCTGAGGATCACTTTCCACAAGTCCACCTCTCCAAGGTCTGCACAACCAAGAATTTTAGCTAAGCAATATAAACAATTAGCAACCAATCCATAAAACAAAGGAATTAGTAGTTACCTGATTGCATCAAGACACATAATAAGAAAACGATTGTTTATAGTTCGTTTTAGCCTTGCTGCTTCGGATTGAAGCCTCAGATATTCCGCACTATTTGGTCCACAATTTGTTGATTTGCACACTAACGCAAGCATTGTGTCTTTCCCCAAGTATACAGACAATACCCTGCCATATCAGTTAACTCACGGTATTGAAGAATTTTCCCCAACTATAAAAAATCTATCCAAAAATAAAAAATTAGCAACAAATTGATGTCACCTGCTTACTGATGGGGAGGCAACTGTGCCAAGAAGTGCTACAATGCCAAAAACTCCTTTATTTTTATTTGACAAGGTCAGAGACTGCGGAGGTGCAGCTTGTCTGTACAAACCACAGAAAACTGATGCTGCGGTGTCATGATGCTCTTCAATTTCTTTCATCATTGACTCTCTGGTAGATAAGCACTCTGGGAACACCACACTGATAGGTTGCACAGAAGCTGAAATGAAATTCAGAAAAACTGGTGAAAATTTCCAATTTATATTCACCATTCTTTTGTGTTAGAGCACTGGTGAAATAAGACTATCTTCTAATAAACAGTATGTGGAATTCTTATTAAGTTTAGAGTCGTTTTTCAAACCTAGAAGATGTAAGCTTTGTTTTATACACCAAATAAAGAGGATAGTGTTTTAAAAAAAAATGTAAAAAAGAAGCATCAATGAGCTTTAAACCCAGTTATAGTTATCTAATTTCGGCAACAGTGTCAAATCAACAGTTAACCAATTTCGACAAAGATAATAGTTACCTTGCAAAGTTCTTAATTCTAGCTCAGCCTGTTCTTTTTCAGCCTCCAAACTTATTAGGCGCCCATCTACTTCCTCTTTCCGTGCACTGTATGTCTTGAGTTTATCTTTTAAATTCTGCGGCAAAAAAGAAAAAGCATTTCAAAGATGTGGCTGTAAAGAAATTGAAATACAAAATTTAGATCATTCTGCATTTTATTATGCTTTCAGTAAGACAAGTGAAACATAAAGATCAATACCTCAGTGTACTGTACTATATCCATAAGGCCAGTTTGACTGAGAACCAATGACGATTCCCTGCTGACCAAACCTCCAAACTGTGAAGTTTGTTCCAACTCTAAATTGGGAACTGGAGTTCCCCTTGAATTTGTGGCTGAAGCCATCCCTGATTTAGGTGTTGTGGTCGTCTTTGAATAAGGTGTTGAAAACCTAATCTCTTCTCTAGGTGTTGTGGTTGTCTTTGAATAAGGTGTTGAACACCCAATCTCATCTCTCTCAAATGTTGGAGCAGATATCAACGCAATCTGAAAACAGTATACAAGAGATTAAGCGAGACAAAAGTAACATGAGCTGAAAAAATCAGGAAAAGGTCAATGTGGCTGTTCTACCCATGGTAGGAACATATTGCAATATATAACCCAATTCACAAATTACTACCTNGTAAAACGGTTCTACCCATGGTAGGAACATATTGCAATATATAACCCAATTCACAAATTACTACCTCTAAGTCCACATGAAGCTCAGTATATTGAGAATGGAACACACTGAAAGAAAGGACACCCTCGTTCTCAGGTAGGGAAAGACTAGGAACTTTGCAGAACCCATGGACAAAGGCATATCTGATTGCACTCTGAATGCTGCTGGAATCAGATTCAATGCTCAGTGTATGAAAACGCCCAGATTTTTCGTCATGATGGATACTAGGATCCATAGAACCTTCTGAATCCGTTACTTTAAAGATGAGGTTTGCAAGATGTGAACCAGCAGTACAACTCTCAGGCAACTGGTGGAAACAAACAATTTCAGGACGAGAAGTCAAAGTGTGCGGGAAAAGAGACAATTTCCAGACATAAGCTTGTCGTGAGAGAAAATAGGACCAATGAAACAAAACCACACTGCACCAGAAGAATATTTACCTCTGTTACAAGTCTGAGCTCTCGTTTCTCGGTCTGAGACTCAATTCTGAAGATCTCTTCATCACCAGTCATAACTGAGAGTGATACTGCAGAAAAAAAAAAAAACACTATAAAATCAGAAAAATACCATAAAAAAGGAATGGCATCAACAATAGAGAATTTGTGGAGATCATGTTACCAGATTTCCCATAGCCTTTTGTGACTTTGAGGAGGCCAGAGAGATCAATGCAGCCATTACCATCAACCTATTAGATGACCAGTGAATTTTATAAGTACATGAAACCATAGTGTGCAATTGCAGTCAACTATTAGATTCATTTAGTAAGTCAGCCAGAGAATCATAAACTTGACTAAAATAAGCTTTTAGACCTTACGGTTGACGCCCATCCAGTCTTCGATACTATAGCCATCAATACGTAACAGAATATCAGTCCCTTCTGCAATATGGTTATTGTGCCCATCAAACATCTGCATGAAAATTATGGTCAATTTGATTTTAATGAAGAACTGATACTGTATAACAACATGCATCAACCTATATGATAATACCTCCAGGACTAAATTTTCAGCAATAGAGCCTGGACGCAAATTTTCCAAAGCTTGGGAATTATTCACTGCAACTCGTTCCAGAGGCCCAGGATTAACTGAAACAAGAAAAATTCCTTAAGATAAATAGCTTCTCCAGATTATGAAATTCATTTGGTATGTCCTTACGATTAGATAGCATATACTAAACTCCCTAATTACAGAACTATCACGTCTTAATTTCTAAAGTTCATAAACCTTCTAGAAATTATGGAGCTTTTTTGTAGCTGAAGTTACAGAACCATGCACTATGGCTCTTACTTTGTTTTGGGTGTAGGTACATCTTTGATAAATCCTTTTTGAATAACACAAGCTTTTGCAGAAAGACTTATGAAGACATCAGAATTAAAGGTTACCTTTACAAGCAACCGAGACAGAGAAAGGTTTATCCTTTGCGCGTATCTCTAAAGTTGCTTCATAATGTGGCCTGATCTGGTCTAACTCATCAGTCTCAACGAGCAAATTCTGCATTAGATTCAGAAAATCACAATATTTTGTAGCCTTAGCGAAAAATAACACCGTGAATAACTATCTGTCGCTTAACATTAACCAAGTGATAATCATAAACGTCAGTCTAAACCCATAGAAGCAGTGATATACCTCGATTTTAAGAATTGAACCATTATTGATCAGGTTTGCCTCAATTTTGTCAATCGTGACATGGAATCCAGGGTTAGCTTCCAGTTTAACTTCCAAGCTTGGTACAGAAGTGAACTGTATCCGATTTTCATGCTCATCAAAGCATGCGACGCAGAAAGGTGGAAGAGAAGAGCCCACCCTGTAGAAACAATAACATATTGATCAAGTTCGACAATCCAAGATTTAAAGTGAAGGAGTCAGAAAGGTTTGATGTGTATTATATATGCTATTTCTGATGAGTTTAGGAGCCTTACCGAACATTGCAAGACTCCAGATCATCATCAAGTCTCCACCTTGCTGCCTTTGAAGAAGGTCTAATAACCACTGTTTTCTTGCATTTAATTGAGTCTCCCTGAAGAGAAGTGTTTACGCAATTACATTATATGATTACTGAAAAAAATTTACTGGCAGATATAGCTGCGGTGTACAAATCTGTTAGATTAAATTTTTTTTTTTTTTGTCAACAATCTGTTAGATTAAATTAATCCAACAATCCGTTGAAATATATATTTTCAGATACAAAAAGAAAGTAAAAAGAGCGTAGAAAGTTACTTACGATAGAGAAAGAAAATATATAAGTGCCAGCTTTTTTGAAAAGGTCCGGAACCTTGGCCCCAAGTGAAAAGATATAAAGTCCACTGATCCCTTTACGGGATGTAGGAAACACGCGCTGCGAACACACGGGGCTGATATTCTTACCACTTGATTTCATGTTAGTGTCTAGCAATTTTACTACCATGACCATCTCCTCCCCATCCATCTTAACAATATGTCTTTGATCCAGTTTCTTTGAAGATGTGAAGCACGCAGGTCGGACAACTGCAACAATCTGTTGCGGGGGAGGTCGCCCAGCACGCACAGATTCACCGACTGGTAATTCCTGTAACATATCGATACATATATCTGCTCATATCAAACTTCCTCTAACTACATAGTTTATACCAAATAATGAAACATTCCTACCCCATCATCAATGTCCAGTTCGCCACAATCACTCTCATTCAGCAAATCAATTTTTGATGGTGCCTTTTCCTTTTCCTTCTCAAGCTTGCTATTCCATTCATCCGCATTAACTGGTAGGCACTGTTCAAAAATATTTCTCAAACTAAAATCATTAGCTGTACATGAAAAAAAAAAAAAAAAAAAAAAAAAAAAAAGGAGTTTTTNTTTAAAAAAGAGAGACGATACTAGTTAAGTGACTAGTTAAGTGACTGACCTTATCAGAGTCTATTATAGTGATGGGTAAAGATAAAGAACTCCGAACTTCTAGTCTCGAAATTCCATCGATGATTGAAAGCGTGCATCCCTGGTTCTCCGGGAGATTGATAGGCCTACAATTAAAGCTATTAGACACAGAACTAATAATGAATGTTCAGAACTAGTCAAATGAAAAAAAAAAAAAAAAAAACCACCTGCACAAAATCCGAGTATCACCTGCTCAGATAAAAAAAAACAAAAAAACAAAGACAGCTCAAGCAACAGGAACTACAAAACATGGTTCTATGTTTAAATAACAGCCAAGATGGTACTAACCGCCTGCTTCGTCCTCGAACCCTTCTATTAGGAAATAGTCAATGGTAGCATATATATTGTTATTGTGAACCCCAGCATAAGCTCCTTTCAGAATCTTTATATTCTGACCACGTTTCCACGACTTTCCTTTTCTTTTCACTACCTTGTGCACTCTCACAGCTACAACACAAAAGCATAAAAGGTATGAGTACCAATTCATACAAGGAAATAAACTTAAAAATATGGAAAAGAATCCATTAATGAATTCCAAATATTCAATCTACTACAACATCAGTGTTGGATGTATGAAAATGCTTAGAAAACATGCCTTTTGAGCAATAGCTGCCAATTTTTTTTTTCTCTTTCAAAAAAAGCTAATACATACCATCACGCGAAATCCCAAGAGCCTTTTTATCCAAGGACCCAACAATGAGGATAGCGTCATCTTCACCAGATATAGCTTCTTCATCATGAGTATCATGCATCTCCAAAACCCAATCCTGATATGCATGCTCTAGTTGCACGTAGCTGAGTGATTTTCCTTCTCTGTGGATATCAATTTTGACATCTGGACAATCAAGAACACATTATTATCAATTTACCAAAAGAAGAGGAAAAACTTGATTCAAAAGGATTAAAAACTGACCAGTATCTTTCTCCGTCAATTTACTACCAAAGTTTCTTAGAGCCACTGTGTAAGCATTCTGGCTCGCTAGGTCGGTCTGTTAAAAGCATATTCAGTGATCAGATAACAATGTACTAAATACTTTGAATAATTAAGGATAAAGATTAACTCACTTTGGAGGGCGTTGGTTTAAAACCAGCATCTACATCTGCAACCACCAAGAGTGTACATACATAAAACAATAATAAAACAGACATACATATACAACTGACAATGTATGAGCACTCCGTACCAACAAAGCATTTTACTCTTTGGCAAGCTTTCTGCAAAGTAGATGCTATGGTCCCTCTTTTCATAAACGGTATGGAATCCTACACATTTATTGGGGACAGAAAACAAGGCAAAAAATTAAATTCTTGTATTAAAGTAAATTAAAAAAAAAAAACACGAGAAAACCAACCCAGCGGATTTCTGGAAGTAGACGACCGAGCCNGGACAGAAAACAAGGCAAAAAATTAAATTCTTGTATTAAAGTAAATTAAAAAAAAAAACACGAGAAAACCAACCCAGCGGATTTCTGGAAGTAGACGACCGAGCCTTCTTATTGAGACACGACCAAAAGTTTGGAAGTTTTCGGAAACTTTGCATCCTTCCTCTTCTAACGTCTCCAAAATTTTCTCAATGCTTTCTTTTCCCTGCAGAGCTTCTACACTGTTCAGTTTATTAGGTAACCAACTGAAATGTTTGCTTCTTCAGGAAGGATTGTTATACCTGGACAACTGGAAAGTAAGCAAACTTGAGACGAGCATTTGCCTCGGGGGATGTCCCTGGAAAACAAATATACATAGTAAGACTCCAAACTAAGAGATGAAATTTTGGGATTATGATTTCTCTTTTTTTTATAGGAGGCCAGTTCAACACCCCTCCTTGCACACATTATATGGGCTCTCTAAGAGCTCCAATGTAATAAGATTAACCATGTGTTTTCTGCCCACAAACACAAACATGACTGCAATTTCATGATAATCCACCAGTGCCAAAATAATATTTTAGAAGACAGAAACGCAATTCTAGATCATAAAGAGGATGTTGGATAATTTGCAACTTTTTGTGTTACTTCCATTTTTTTTTTTTTTTTTTTTTTTTTTTTTCCCNTTTCCTATGACGTTAAAGTTATTTTCTTTTGCACCTCTGTATATGGAGGATTTCATATGTATAATAAAAAATAGAAAATTACCTAGAGGAGTCTTTCGATCCCTCGAAACATCAATGCTTAGAAGACCAACAATTTCTCAAATAACTGACAAACCCCCTCAGAACTAATTAATGATTTTAATTTTATTCTATCCGTTCATTACAGGAAGCTTAAAAAGCTCTCCAACTCACAGAAAAGAAGATATTCTCTTCACTGGGAGCTACCTACCGTATTCTCAAATAGACGCTTCTATCAAATACTGAAGCATAAGCAGTTGGGAGTTTAAACTGATAGTAAACGTCTTGACTTCAAGAAGGGTTTTTACCTCTTCTTTTCTCACCGGTATTAGTGAGTCGAATCTGAAATGAAAATACTCGACCCTTGGAGTTTAGGTTGGTTATGGCAACCTCTCCACCTGTTATCTCAGCTAAATTTTCTCCATTGACCTGGAAAAGTAATAGAGGACATTTTTAGTAAATTATCTTGGAATGACAATATCAAAACTGAAACATACTTATTCGGCTAAAAATGATACTCTTAGTAATATCGAAACGAGGAACACAATTATTCAACCCATGATATGATAATAACAAACCTGAAACTCTACAGGCCATTCCGTCTTCCCAGTTTTGGAGAGTTCATCACACTACAGGTTGACAAAGCAAATTAAAAGAACCAAGAAAATGGTCAAAGGCAGAACTATTGGAAGATATATGTATTTGCGAACATAGATTCATGCATTCATTCGTATACATAGCAAATTTTCAGGTATCACTGGACCAAGTAGATAGTAAAGTACTCTGGTGAAGGTTGGCATGACATACTGCATTATTAGTATCAAAATACCTGGATGTAAGGAAAGTAAACATCCTTAAGCCTGCACTGGAGTTGATATAGTTTTGAGATGTCAAAATCCGATTCGAATATCTCAACCTAGAAAGAATATAGACCAAGAATTACGGATAAGCAGCGGATAAAATATCATTGCTTGCAAAAAAAAAATTAGAATAAATGTGAAAAGATAAAAATCAAACGGTGGTAGGCCTTGAGAACTATATCAACAGGTTCGTACATAATCTTACAATTACATTAATATTCAGTTTTGCACAATCTGTAGCACACCTATAATACTTCCGCAATAATTCGAGATGAACAATATTGATAACACACTACAACATGACCTTGATCAAAGCAATAAAACTTAAGAGATCAAACTAGTATAGAAACAAGAAAGTTTAGTCTCAAAGAAAGTGAATTACTAACACCAAAAATGATAAGGAAAATAAAGCATTGATGGGAAGAAACTGTTCAAACGAAAATATTTTTGATTGTGTTTGTTTCTGCATCTCTGATAGCGATAGCATATATAAAGTTATTTTTTCATATCACATGGAAGCAGCATCAGGAAATATTGAAAAAAGCTAAACCTTTGTGAAGCTTCCATGAGGCGATTCCTCCTCCGACGGATCCCTCATGCCACCATCAGTCTATACAAATAATCAAGGATTGGGTGATTACGAAACATAGACAACAACAGGCAAAAAAGAAGCTAAATCTAATCATAATACCTTCCAGTGTTTTCCCGATATTGACCGATTTTCTAGCAAGGCTTCTTTCTTGAATTCCAAAGTGAATACTTTCTTGGATTCTTTCGTCTTAGAAGACACCAAAGTACGCCTAATCAGAGAAGAGAGTTAAAACTAACAACAGAGTGCAGACAAACATAATTGACCTCAACATGGATGAGATGAAGTCGCACCTTCCCAAGAACATACAAGCGTAAGGGCCTCCATATCCATACATCCCGAAGAATGGCTACACATAAAAAGACCGAATGTTCTTCAGATATAGAAAATAATAGGTACCGATACAGAAAAAACAGTCCAAACTGAAAAATGCCTTTGGGGTCATCTATGTTCTGACCAAAGGTACTCGATAAATAATCCTTCAGATATTTTAAGTATAAAATTTATAAACTGTAAGCAGAAACTGAACCTACACTCTTTGCGACTAATGAATTACCTTAAGGTATGGTGGTTTGCCTCCAATAGCCATTTCTTTTTGAGATCTATGTAAGGAGGCCCCTATTTTTCCCCTGCAAAAATTAAAACAATAGGGATGAATGTTCAAAATAACACCAACAAATCAGATATGTTGTATAAAATTGAGAAAAGAACACTTGTTTGCTTTAGCAATCTTAATAAGTAAAATATGTGAACTTAATTGTTCTATAATTCAAAACACATTAGTTGTCCCTAGCATCTGTATGGGTTACCAATATCAATGTTTCGTGAGCATCTGAGTGAAATTGAAGATAAAATCTCACCATTTAGTTATAGAATTTTCCTCGCTACTGTCCATTCCACTCCCAGAATCAAAGACTGAAATACGATCACCATAAACATCCACACTGCAAAACAATCACAGAAATTGAAGAATCACACAAAATTTAGGTAATCCAACGTCTTATGACAAGAAAAAACCTAATAAACTTCCGATCTTTTTCACGACAAGGCCACACAGCTTGCAAGGAATTGTCCTGTGAATTAAGAAGCAACAGAAAAATTAGAATTCCATACTTGGGATAAATCAGAAAGTATAAACAGATTCAAAACCCAATTTGAACAACAGATCCAGAGAAATAAAGTCAAAATCATGTTATTAATCGAGAGTAAGTTATTCTAATTGAAAAAAAGTCCATGGTGGAAACAATATATTCAATTTCAGAAATCAAACAAGCTGATAACCATAACTTTGGTTGCAAACACAATGCAGAGGAATTATCTTTTTGTTTTGCTTCCTTTGGGAATTAGCCAGATAACTAGACCAAGTCCACAAGAATCCTAGAAGAAGTAAGCTTTCAGAAAATTAAAGACAATTATCTTCGCCAGCTTACACAACAAGGATAAGATATTGTGCCTCAGATTATAACAAGGCACAAAGTGTCCACTTTGACCCAGCACAATACACATGCGTTTTCCATAGGCATTTCTTTTAGGGAATGTTACAGAAACACTTACTATAAGATCTGCCAGAGCGGTCTCAAAGTTATAGCTTTCAGGAAGCTCCTTCAGCAGATGAGGATCCGGTGTCAAATCCCACAAGTTCTGAAGAAAAAACAAAAGTGAGCCATCACCTAAAGAGACAATGGGATAACTAGTGTATATGTTTCAGAGTAATAATAACACTGACCTCATACGTGGTGGAAAATATACCAGAACCGTCCTGATCCAAAGATAGAAATTGAGGCAAAGGATGTCAAGAACAAAAAGATAGAAATATTTCAGTTTCCTTCAGTTATTTTAGGTAACAAAAGATATTATGAACAATAGTTGAATCGCACGTTAACAGAGAACAAGTGAAAACAGAAAAAAGAAAACTCACATCAAGTTGTATTATATGGCACAAGTTGGGCTTGAAGGCAGCGAAGTTAACCATTCCTTTCATCTTTGCACCACTTGAAATAATAATATTAAACTTTCCACCCAGGTTCCAGTCAACTCTCGTCCTCTTAGACAACAACACACAATCTTTCCGAGATTTATCATACTCCTCCTTCAACAGCTTGACAAAGTCCGCCATTGCCATCTCAGAACCTGGATTGACGAGCGTGAGGGGAACAGTGGTGCCATTAGGTAAGAGGACCTTGAAGCTGTAATACGTGTCCTCCTCTTCATCATCATCCAGAACCAATGTTCTCCTGGCCAATCGCCTGCCGCTCATCTGAAAAGTGAGACAGGGTAACATGAAACTGGAAAGGCTTGAATAACAAAACAGGCACAGGCAAGATTACAGTGGAAGCTAAAAATAAAGATATTGATTCCTAGGCACACGGCGATTCAATGGTCTATAAAATGGGTAGAGAATGGTTACTGATAGAGAGAACCTCTCAGAACTACAATATAACTGCTGCATCCAGATAGAATATCTCAACTCTAAACAGTTTCAAAACAAAAGAATGGTGAAAGGCATACACCAATTCAATGTGGAATATCATATCAATCTAATACTTGTGTGTTTTCAAATGTTTGTTGACTTATAAAACAAGTAACCAAATTCCAAATAAACGCAACTGAGAATAACGCCAGTCAAGACTTAAACTTAACCGATAAACCAACAACGCAACAACAGAGGCATCAGATTTCTCAGTCATTGTAGTAAGAGAGTCACAAAGAGAAGGAAGAACAAAGACAATATGATAAGTAAAGTACTCGCATTTATACACACAGCAGCATAATGTGTGCACACAATGACACAGTCCCTTACTGTATTCTAAGACAAGCAATTCTTAGGGTTAAAGCTGTCAAATCAATTTCGATNAAAAGACAATATGATAAGTAAAGTACTCGCATTTATACACACAGCAGCATAATGTGTGCACACAATGACACAGTCACTTACTGTATTCTAAGACAAGCAATTCTTAGGGTTAAAGCTGTCAAATCAATTTCGATCAAGCTTGGATTTTGAGGATCCTCAAAATCTCGCAAAATCCTAAAGGCCAGCAACAAGAGAGAGAGATAAAGGGCAAGAGTGAGACAGTACCGTAGATTCGCGGAGTGATTAGTGAATACTCTCCGAGAAAAGCAAAATTCTGAGAGAATAACGAAGAGTAAATCAGAACCCTTTTATGCCCACTAAACGCAGATAGTCCACAATTTTGTGTTTCCCTTATCTACCCAAAAAAAATCACTTTTTCTTTTACGAAAGTGCGCTAAAGTTGAGGTTTTTTATACACAAACAATTTCTAGAAGACACATTTCTACAGATTCTTGTAAAAGTTGTGACTTGCAACTCGGAATTCATAGCGAAACAAAAGGACCCGGACCCTGAAAAATCAGAGAACAGAGTGATTGATGATGACGCAATTACCTGTTTCTAAAACCCCAGAAGAAGAAAAAGTGAGAAATATTTGTTTAATCGCAGAGATTGATGAAGACGATTAAGAAGAAGAAGAGTTAAGAGAATAGGAAGAGGAAGAGACTGGAGAGAGGCAGTGAAAGCTTTGGCCACACGCAGTTCCTTCCTTTCGTCAGCACCAATTTTTGTTCTGAGCATTTGTCGTCACATCAGTTTAACCCAAAACAATATAATAGCATTTACATTTTCTGTATACCATATTGAATTATTATCTGTTTTGACTAAAAATACAGGTGTGGAGTTACAATTGAGATCATGGGTATACGTATGTGTATGTAACTTAAATTCAATTCAAAGAATTTTTATTTTCTTTATTAACTGGTTTTCTTATAATTTTACAAAGTTTTAAATATTCTGGTAGTCAAACAATCTCTCATACACAATCACTCAGGTCCGGTCCGGGTCTTTTGTTTTGCTATGAATTACGAGTTGCAAGTCACAACTTTTACAAGAATCTGTAGAAATGTGTCTACTAGAAAATGTTTGTGTATAAAAAACCTCAACTTTAGCCCACTTCCGTAAAAGAAAGAGTTATTTTTTTGGGTAGATAATGAAAACACAAAATCGTTGACTATCTGCATTTAGCGGGCATAAAAGGGT
>OVAF01000961.1:0-23544 GCA_900406245.1 Odontarrhena argentea
TCCCATGAATAATTTTACAATATAACATTACAAAACAAATTATAATTAATTTCGGGCAGTATATCTAGTATTCATTTATAATCCACTTAACCCTCATAATCGATTAAAACTCATAGCAATAAAATAGAAAAGCTACTCACACACGAGTAATATAGTAATAGCTCCAACACAAAACATGAACAAGAAACTGCCAAATGTTCAGTGGCAGAGCATTTTCTATTTGTATTAGCATATGCTTTTTTAAGTCACGTTTCATGAAACTTCTACAAGATTAAGGGGAGACATCTTAATAGACAAAAATCAAGTCAGCAACATTACAATATTCTTTGGAGCGTCTGTTTGCTTGCACATGACCCATGGAACTCCAGCACCAAGCCCGTATGATACTTCAGCATCCCCATATATATATTCTCAATCTGTGTAACATATATTTCAGTCCATAGCTTTCTCATTTAACAAGAGACATTACTATAAAAGTTCATATGTAAAAACAAAAGGAAGAACACACAAAATAGAAATTGTAGAAGAATCAAAAATTGATCTTGTTAAAAAGGTCAATACCTCCTCCCCAAGAGTAGTGGTGGCATTTTTCATTGCACACAACTTTCTCTATGTATACATTTACAAGATTCTATTTAGAGGAGTAGTCAGTCTGAGTTAGGGTATCTCAGTTATGACTTATGAAAGAATGCCAGAGACACATACCCATATTAGCTGCAGCATGATCATAGGACCTCCTGAAACGCATAAAGTCCACAATCTTGGTTACAAACTTGTGCATCTCGTTCTGAAAGCGATGATTATATATATATAAGAAGCTAAAACAGGACAATGGTCTATCTCAAGAACATCACACAACCACACTGGACCTACTCGTAGATAAAGATAGCATAGAAATTCCACTAAGCTTCACAAATTTGACAAGGTCATATCTTCTTTCAGAGTTATAGCAAAAAAAAATTCAGTTTAAATAGAGAGATACAGCACAACATCAACACAATAGTTTGAATCACCACCTTCTTTGCTCTTTGGCCACATCCTATGCCACATCTAATACCAATTTTCGAAATTCCAATAGCAAGTTTTAGAGAAAGAGCAATTCCATATATTAGGGATTAAGTCCCACATCGGAAGTTAGAAGTGATCATTAGTAATATATAAAGGGATTGGGCCTCTCCACTTATCACCAATTGGTTTTAAGTTGGATGCCCATGAACTTTAACATGGTATCGGAGCCCACAAAGCCCAAACGGGCGTAATCGATCCACAAGTGTCTAACCAGATCCATTATCGATCTGACCCAAATTGGTCCATCGATCCTTGCCCGAACATACCGAGATTAATGGCCAGAGAGCCATCATCTCGAGGGGGCGTATTAGGGATTAAGTCCCACATCGGAAGTTAGAAGGGATCATTAGTAATATATAAAGGGATTGGGCCTCTCCACTTATCACCAATTGGTTTTAAGTTGGATGCCCATGAACTTTAACATGGTATCGGAGCCCACAAAGCCCAAACGGGCGTAATCGATCCACAAGTGTCTAACCAGATCCATTATCGATCTGACCCAAATTGGTCCATCGATCCTTGCCCGAACATACCGAGATTAATGGCCAGAGAGCCATCATCTCGAGGGGGCGTATTAGGGATTAAGTCCCACATCGGAAGTTAGAAGGGATCATTAGTAATATATAAAGGGATTGGGCCTCTCCACTTATCACCAATTGGTTTTAAGTTGGATGCCCATGAACTTTAACACCATATAGAACAGCATTTCGACAACACTATCAAAAATTCCCAAAATTACTCATAATAGAAAGTTCAGTGAATGCCCGAGGGTTGTGAATTCCAAACGAGACAAAGCATTCGCCGGCTTCCGGATATAATCGGCAAAAACACAAGGAAAGCCATAATCGCCATCGAACACTACAAGAAATTGGTGTTGAATCGGCCATTGAACATGTAAGTTAAGCTTTCCGATCATAGTCCACGGATTTTCCTCTTTCATCAGACCAGAGGAAGAAGACGCAATTCCATAAGAAAAGCGATAATATTTCTCGAAGGACCTCATATTTCTAATAAATTATACATTTTCCCCCAAAGTATATAATTATATATACCAATAACCCTACTTGGAACCTACGGAAACTTTTGATAATTTCCTTTTTTTTTCTTTCTGCTCCTTATATATATCTGATTTAAAACCCTAGTTTTCTCTCTTTCCATATTCTTTCTCTAACAAATTAAACGAAGAAACAGATAGCAAAAATCATGGAAAGATCAGATCTTCTTCTCCGTTTGGTTCCTGTTGCAATTAAGGAAGCTAATTCAAACACCATCGATGGTGTTGATAGTTGTGTTGATATTCTCCGATACTTGAAGAGTTTGAATCTCTCTGTCAAACGTCTTTCCAACTCTAAAGTGATTTCTCCATTGAACGATCTGCTAAACCATGAGAACGTTATGATTCGTAAGGAAGTTAACCTCTTGTTCAACTCCTGGATCAAGTCTCTTTACTCGTCTGACTGCAACAACAAAGACATTCCAAAACCTACCGATGTTCCTACAGTTTTCTCTGTTTCGAAGAAGAGGAAAAAGTCACAAGATATTGCGGTAGAGACTAAGCAACAGACTCGGAAGAATGAAAACAAGAGATCTCGTACTTGTGAAACTAAGCAAATTGATGCTTGCAAGTCTTTTGCTCCGAAGAAACAACCGTCTCTGACGCCCAAGAGTAGTCCAGCATTGAACAAGGAGATGTTAGAGCTATTTGAAATCGCTAAAAAATCCGCCGACGTGGCTAATACAAAGGGACTTCTTCTATCTAAACAAGAGACGTCAATCTGCGTTGATACTCTCTCTTTGCTGCTCAGTTACCCAATCAGCTCAACTGCTCCTGAGACCAGGAAGATCATGGAGAAGCTTGCATATCTCACAAGGCATAAAGACCGCAAGATCTGTAATTCCGCATCAGCACTTCTTCACCATTGGAGGCAGAGCATAGCCAGAGCATAATCTGTGAAGATGTTTTTTGATTTAACAATGTTGGTTGTGTATTAGTTTGATAAGTTGTACTCAGAAGCATGTTTTTAGTTGTTAATGTAAAAGGATTTTCAGTATCTCTCTCTCAATCGTTCAAGTGAAGTGTGTTTTGCTTCTGTTTACTCTAATCTATGAATTAGAGTTTGTCCTGTAAACTTGTTTTCGTTTGTAATTTGAGAAAAAATAAGTCAATATTCGAGAAAGCTTCCACTGTTATATCTAACATACACTCAAAGAATCTCACAGATTTTCTGTCTCCCCACTCTTCTGTTTCATGTTCTATGTACTCATTCTAGAAACAAACAAGAGAAAATTCAGCACTCTTACATTATAGAAAAGGAAACAAAACCAAATATCATATAAACATACAAAAATCATAACACACTTCTTCTTAACTAGACCAGTAAGGAACTGGTAGAAACCAACTATGTTGACGAGCCACTCTGCCTTGCATGAAGCAGCGCCTTGACCCGCTGCTAGTCCAAGCAACACCCCAGGAGAAGTTCAACAACTCTTTCTTCTTCTTAGCGAAGAGACCACAAAGTTTTCGTATATGTACTCGAAAAAGGAGAAGGTCCTTAGTCCTAAAAGAACAAACCCTTAAAGTTAGTCTCTTGACAAGTCTAATGCCTCCAGCTACATAACATTAGCCAAAGACAATGAGAACATAACTCGTGAATACCTTATTGGATAAGTAGTTTGCTATATAGTGTCTAGTATTCCCGAATCTGTTTCCAGAAATTTCAATCTGCTAAGTGTTGTTAAAGTAGAACATTCCTTTAGATGCCCCCATTTTGGCTCGCTCCTCAGACCTTAGACATAATTCATTAGAAAAATTTAACTTATATATTTCTTAGCCATCTGTTTTCATGCGAGTCTTAGTTTACACCCACCATATCCATTGAGTGGAGCATTATAACCATAGCTTGTAATGTAGACAAGGACCACCAGAAGTTCGATTTTTGTAGGCATTATGAAGATAAAAACATCTTTTTGTGTGGGAGAAGGCATACCATTTCAGAAGATTGAGCGATACGAGGATCTCTAATGCCAATTTTCCTTGTAGAAGAGAACTGTTGCAACAAAAAATTACTTTAGAGATTTCAGGTTAAAGCAAGAGAAGTGGTACAACCATGTATTAAAGAGATGATGACCATTAAACCTTAGGTAGGTGTTAAAAAGTTGAGACATGAAATTATTTTGTTTTTCTTAGTTTTTTGTTTTATGATACATATTACTTATATATACGATGTCACGTGGCACATAGATGGAGAGTTACATTTCTCATCACTTAAAATTTTGTTAATAAAACTTACAAAAGAAAAATGTCAGATATCTCTGTTTTGGAATGCCACGTGATAGAAGGTTCACCTCTTTTCATGTATATATTATATATGATTTTTTGGAATTTGGCTAACATTGTGTAACGTCTCTGCTAAGATATTCTTTAAATGACTTACCTAGACCACAAGATTTTCTACTATCAGTGTGAGAGAGAAATGGAGAATGCTCTGAAGATTCAGTCTTTGATCATTTATCCCATCAAATCTTGCGGTGGAATCTCTGTTCCTCAAGCTACTGTAACTCCTATTGGTAAATTATTTCCTTCTGTTCGTTCAATTTCTGAGTAAAAGTTGGCTTGTTTTAATTTCTCATAATGAATATGACAAAAATCCCTTTTAGATCATTTCTGTTTCCTTGCATGCAAGTTTCGATGATACCAATAAAGGTTCTTGTGTAGTTAGATGGGAAAAGTTAGTAACGTTTTGGGGTTAGAGTAAGTGAGTAAGTTTTCCGGCAAAACGTTAAAAACTTGACAAAGAAGGGACTCCAATGTGTGTTGATGATCCAGTGTTGTACTATCAAGTTGTCTAAGTTTGGATATAATGGATAGTTTCATGTGCTTGATATGTAGGATTTCAGTGGGACCGGTATTGGTTAGTTGTGAACTATAAAGGAAGAGCATACACTCAAAAAGTTGAGCCAAAGCTTGCTCTTGTCGAAACGGAGTTGCCCAAGGAAGCTTTCTTGGAAGATTGGGAGCCAACAAAGAACTCCTTTTTGGGTAATTTTCTTTTAATAGTTTACTAAAGTTTGGTTACAATGGAAACTTGAAGGTTTACTATTACTCATTTTTGCAGTGGTTAGAGCTCCTGGCATGCGTACTTTAAAGATACCGATGACTCTACCAAGCTCAGTGGCAGAAGGAGTTTCAATGTGGGAATGGTCAGGCTCTGCGTTGGATGAAGGGGAATTAGCAGCCAAATGGTTCTCGGATTATCTTGGGAAACAAAGCCGTTTGGTTCGGTTTAATCAAGGTTTTGGGTGTTTTTTGTTGTTGTTGTGATACTTTTTCATAAGCAGCATATTTTGATGCATAGAGTTGATCAAGTTTTCAATATTTTCGATACAGAAAATGAAACTAGACCTGCACCTCCTCAGTATGCACCAGGTTACTCTACAACATTTTCTAATACCTTTCCCTTTATGGTTGCATCTCAGGTGAGCCAATATAATTAATTTCAATATCGGTTATCGAGATTGCGCATTTGATCTTGAATTGGTTTTTGTTCTTAGGCATCTTTGGACCAACTGAATACATTTCTACAAGAACCGGTGCTTATGAACCGATTTAGACCCAAGTAACTGATTTTTCATTCTTAGTACTTAACCTCTTCCATGAAGATTGTTTTGTTCATAATCACTTGTTTCTCTTGCAGCATTCTTGTTGATAATTGTGATCCTTTTGGTGAAGATCTTTGGGACGAAATTAAGATCAACGACTTAGTCTTCCAAGGAGTTAGGCTATGTAGCCGCTGCAAAGTGAGAATATGATGCGAAAAGTAAAAACTACTCTCAGATTCTCATATCAAGCTTTATAACTGTCTTGTTCTTTCAGATAGTAAATGTGGATCAAGAAACCGGGGTTTCGGACGCAACAGAACCAATTGAAACTCTTATGAAATTCAGATCAGACAAGGTCTTAATGCCAGGCAAGAAACCGCATGGAAAGGTTAGATTTTTGAAACACCTCTAAAGAATCTTTTTAAGAGGTCATGTTTTGTTGACCCTGGTAGGATGCTAAACCAATGCAATAAACTGATATCAATTTCGATCTGTGAAAGGTTTTCTTTGGTAAAGATATGATTTGGAAATGGAATACATCTACCAATGAAGGCAAAGGCAAGAAGACAATCAAAGTTGGTGATTCCATCATTGTCCTACGGAAGATCCCTTCCATAGCTGAAGCAGCTGTTTAACTCAAACATCTTGTTTCTTCCTACCCTGTTGTGTTGTGTAACTATCTCTAAATTAAAGTAAAGAGGGATACTTCCTTGCCCATGTAAATTACAAACTTCACTTTGTTTGAAGTGTGTTTCTGTTGAGTTAAATAGTCTTATTGATCTTAAGCTTTGAAAATCTATATGAGATTTTACTTCAAAGAAAGACATTTTTACTCAGAAATAAGAACACGAAGAGTCAAAATGTGCAATACTACGAATACATTAGATTTCATCTCTCAGAGGGGTCTCTTTTCAACCTCTCAACTTATCAGACTCCAAAAGTTGTTGAACAGCAACCAAATCAGGAAGCACAATAGCTCCAGCTTCTCTCCAGTCTTTAGCAGCTTCTGTCTTAAACCTATCGAGTAACAAAGCATGCATCCCAATACTCTTCGCCGGAACATAATCTTTACGCATACTGTCTCCAATATGCAAAACCTCTTCAGGCGCAATATTCCCCGCTCTCTCTAGAGCGAGCTTATAAATCCCGGGATCTGGTTTCTCTATCCCTTCAATACCAGAGAACACACCAAAATCCCACTCTTCCTAAAACCAATCAAAAGAAAAGCCGAGTCAAACTTTTAAGAACCTAAGAATCACACATTTTCAACATGAGTCATAAGGGACACTTCACAGTACCTTGTTCAAACCCAAGGCAGGTAAAATAACTTCTTTATATCGATATTCCGCATTGCTAACAAGTCCGACTATAAGACCTTTCTCGCGTACCCATCTTAAAAACGGCCGTGAATCTTGAAACACAGAGTAAGGTGCAGCAGAACCAAAAGTCGAGTAAATTCGCCTAAATACTTTCTCAAATGTCTCCTCATCATACTCATACCCTGCCTAATTACATCAAACCCATACCACCAAATAAGTAACACATACATATACACGAAAAAACCGAAAGAGCCAAACCAAGTTTGCAATATTACCTTGACAAATGAATCCCTCACACAAGTCTTCCACCAAACAATGTTAGGCATTTTGGCACCAAAACCAAAACAAGGATACTTTTGAGCCATATCGGTATAAGCTAGCTTAAAACCTTCATGGACTCGTTTATAATCAGGACAAGGCAAACCAACAGCTTTAGCAGCCATACAATAGTAATCACCAAGCTCTCCTTTATAAGCTATAAGTGTACCAGTAACATCTACTGTAATACACCGCAATTTCGATAAAAGCGACATTGTTCCTCAGATTCACCTCACCAAAAAAACTACACAAAAAACACACAAATGATGATCAATTTGTTTGTTAGATCAAAGATAAGAACTTTAAGATCCTAATTTCTTCACCTTAACCAAATCCTTGTGGTTCTGATTTCAAATCCTTATTTTATGTAAGGTTCTTTTGTAAAATCTGATTGATTTGCAAGATTCAAAATCCAGAATCGAGGCAAGTATCAAATGTCAAACAGTAGAGATATTATAAAATGTAAGGACCATAAAGACTGAGCTTTTTCACAAGAAACCAAAACTTAAAAGCACGTGAAGGAGAGAGAGAGAAATCTCAAGTACCCAGAAGCTGTAAGATTCACCACATAGAGCAAATCGCCATTGATTTTTACTTCTTCTTCGTCGAAGGCTTAAACTACACAAGAAGCAGAAGACTTGCAGGTTGTGTATAAATACACGAAATTGAAAAGAGAGAAGCGTGTTAACGTGTGATTGTGATTTGTGTGCGCACACAGACAAATTAGGCAGAGCTAATTTTACAAATTTGAGTCATTAATTATTTTTACTTTAGTGTTCGATTTTCTTGAGATATATTTAGACAACTCTTATAGCTTCAATGGTAATTAATTGCTGTTTTGGAGAGCAAGTTTGAGGTTACTTTGGTAATCACATAAACATGAGTCAGAAAGAAATCAAAAAGGAAAAAAAAAAAAAAAAAGGATAAAAGTCCATTGGATAGCATGATTATGGCCTGCTGTATTGTCTAAACCCGAAAACGGTTTCAGGTTTTCCATACTTTTTATTTTATTTTGGGGATTTTTCTTTTTTAATCATTTTATATCATTTTTCTTCTCTTTCTTATCAATTTTGTAAATAGTCTTAGCTTTACAAAATTATGATGTTGAACATATTTACTAATTTTTATTCTTAACTTTATTTTCATCCTATCTTCTCTTCTTTCCTTACTCCCAGATATTCTTTGCTTTCTTTATAAAATTGATTTTCATCTAATCTTCTACAACCCATTTCTCTCATATTTAGTTATTAATAAGATTACCACATAATGTAATGTTGACTACATTTGGGTAAAGAAATGGCTTTGGTAGTCCTATTAATATGAGAGAATTGTGTTCTGGAAGGCAGAGAATTAATATTTGTTGGTAAGAATATAGAAGGGGAGAACCGGAGAAGTCTTGTTTATATTAAGTTTATACACGTTGTGATTTATCTGACATTTTGAATCAACCTATGAGTCTATGACACAATCTTTCATTAAGATAAGACAAAGACTAAAACTACATACATAATACACAGAGACTAATAAGGAAGCATGGATCTACTTGTTCAATGGTGGAAAATAATGAGCAATGCTTGAAGCAGAACCATCACTTTTACTTTTCCCGAAGCTGGGTCGTTTATTAGGGCGTCGGAGACCCCTGAGTTCTCGTTGAATCTCAGGCGGTAATTCATCGAAAACCGACTGATCAATTTCATCAATCTTATAACCCCATTCTGTTTCTCTTCTCTCTTCTACCTCTTGAACTTCACTACAATGAGTTAAGTTGGCTCTTTTCTTGGTTGATGACACTGTAGAATCTTCTTGAGTCTCTTGCTTTAAATGAGGAGTTGCAATGTAATTCTTAAAGATGTCGACAATCGAAGGCATTCCCTAAGAAAACAAACAAGCAAACAAATCTCAGTAAAAGGTAGAAGCTTTTCATCACCAAACAAAGCGATGTATCACATACCTGGTTCTTATCTTTCGAGTTGTTTAAATTCCGCTCACTTCTCTTCGTTTGTGTGCCTTTGAAAGATCCTGATTGGGTTGGAAAATGTGTTGCTTCATTTGATGGACAAGAAAGATCCTGACAAAGAAACTGTGGAATTGGTTCTTCAATTATACACCAATTACTTGATAAGACAACTTGAGAACATAAACAAGCTCTTAAGTCATTCAAACCATACATGCCTATATCTAGTTTACTAAAGAACCTCTTCACATTTCTAACCTCTTGAAACTGAGAATACAATTGTGCCTAATTATGTTTAGCCTTGCTGCTAGATCTTTAGCCCTACTACACATAGGCTTATGATATGCTTAGCGTATAGAAAAATGAGAGCAATTACTTTCTGATATAGGTACCTTGTCAGGGACTACGTCAATGTTTTTATACGAGTTGTCTAAATCAGGCATGGTAATAGTTACACCGGTGTCTTCTTCAGGCACTGCAGCTTGGGTTCCTGTTGATCTCTGTTCTGAACAACCTTCACTAGCTGCACTAGTTGTGGGAATATCAGCTTGGGTCTCAACTGATATCTGTTCTGAACAATTTTCACTAGCTGCACCAGTTGCAAAAAATGTCATGAATTAAATTAGTAAAAACAAGAGAAAAAGAAAGTTCTTAAAATATAGAAAAAAATCTCCAGAATACCTGTGGCGGTTGCTACAAGTTCTTGAACACAACTGTCTGCTGAACAAGAGCGAACATTAGGCCGAGTTTGAAAATATCTCATTATCGAGCTTGTTCCCTACGGTCATAAGATATTACTTTTACCAAATCAGTGCGTAAACCAACTAATGTTTGATAGGGATCTGTAACTAAAAGAGATTTTAGTGGCTATAGAACTTACAGATGGTATATCCACAATTTTACTTGCTGAAACAGAAAGACCTGTTATTCGCCATGTCTCTTTCTTATTGCCTTGAGGTTTGATCCCGAAAGGTCCCATGTACTCACGCAACGCAGCTTGGAACAGGTTAAAGGCATCTTCCTGGATCTTGGTTACTCCGTATCTCAGAGGACATGATTTTGAAGGAAATTTTTTATTGGAATCTGAATCCTTTAACTGCATTAGTTTCCAGGACAAATATGTTTTAAGCTGTAGTCTTCCACAGATCAATGATATATAACAAAGTGAAAGAACTACGTCAACAGGAGAAAAATGCGTACTCTACGAGCGCTAGCATGAAGGGTGAGGGTGCTTGCAATCCGCTTATTCTGCTCCAAGTCAGAACTGAGACGCTCACTTAATTCTTCGGAAAGCTGGTTTAGCCAATGCTGAACCTACATAAAACAAATATTTAAATACTAATGTTGTGATCAAATAAAAAAGCAAGCTATTTTTCGTATTTTTCTGAAATTTTGTCTTATGACATATCAGAAACCAACAGATAAAAAAGGAAAAAGGAGTGCATAATCTGATGGCTCTAAGTCTTACGGTTGAGATTGACTTCAAAGCACGAGGTCCAGGAAATGTCTTTCCAGAACCATGACTTTTGGGGAGAAGGCGACCTTGCACTTCTTCTCCACTGATCCCTCTTGCGATATTCCATAACCACGTACTACGAGTCAGAAATAAAATCAGATTAAGTATCATTAACAAACTTGGTTACTGCAAAGAGGAAACAGAAATACCAAGCAGGAGTCACATATCCTTACAGATTCTATAACTAAGCAGAAAACTCATTTAGGCAAACCCATAAATGTTCATGCAGCTTTGTTTCATAAAACATAAAATAAAAGGCAAACCCATACACAATAGCAGGGTAGAAGGTACTGATAGAATTTTTTTAAAAAAATATCAGACAATCTGCAAAAGCCAAAGAGCATCTTTGATCTTTCCTATTACTAAGGAGATAAGTCATTAAGGAAAACCCATACATAATATAGCAGGCTAGATTATAAGTTTGTAAAAAAATATGGAACAATCTGCATTGGCCAAAGAGCATCTTTTCCAAAGCTATTACCCAGTATTTATTCCATAATGTTCTTGCAGCTTTGTTTCAGAAAATTGCAACAAGTCCCCTACTGTGTCAACTCCCAAGTCAGTTTGCAAGCTAGTGCCCAGCTTTCCTCCCAGTTGTTTCCTGCAAGGTACATATAAGAGCCAAATGATTGCCAACAGTGAATGAAGACTTTGTGATCCTGGGATAGAAAGAAGGGATGCAATACTACACAATTTGAGTTTAAGGGTCACTAAGATTAGTCAAACTTACTTACATTTTCTTTACTGGCAAGGAACTAAGTAATTCTTGTACAGCTGCATACGGTACAACAGTCTGCTGGGCAGGTTTGTTCATTCCACTAGCAAGTTTGGCTAGCATCTGCTTGTCAAGTGATGAGTTGTTATTTAGTATACAAGCGATAAAAGAAAAAGAATTACAAAACTACTTAGCATCTTGCCTTGTTATGTGCTATGCCAGC
Organism: Odontarrhena argentea; assembly: GCA_900406245.1. Classification (NCBI taxonomy): domain Eukaryota; kingdom Viridiplantae; phylum Streptophyta; class Magnoliopsida; order Brassicales; family Brassicaceae; genus Odontarrhena; species Odontarrhena argentea. The sequence goes on from OVAF01000961.1 coordinate 11,713, forward strand.
AGAACAACTAAACTGAGTCTCCTTAAGCACCTGTTTCCGAAGTTCTGCAACAATAATAATTCCACAACCCAATAACTTATCACGGCGATCAGCATCTTTTCGACATATCCAATCACGGACACTCTCTTGGAAATCCTCTCCATCCTGAAGCAAAGCCAAAAAACAGTATCCAAGTAAAAAAAAAGTTCAGATCAAAATCTCTGACTAAAACTCTAGACGAAGATTAGAAGAATCTAAATCAAACCTTTCTGCTTATTCCAAGAATATGGGATTTGAGAGCTTCCTCGTCTATTGATTCCAAACTCTCTGGAGATGTATCAGCAAGCATGCTTTCAGCTGCTTCGGTGAGGTCAAGATACACTTCATCAATCGAAGCCCTCTCACATTTACCGCTTAGTGCTAGTATCGAAACCACCTGCAAAGACACAGACTCTACTCACTTTTTAGCAAATATTGTTGTTAGACAGACATGAAGTAACTTCCACCTACCTCTGAACCCGCACTACGATATGTATTCAAGTCAGCTTTACCACGAGCCACAGGAACTTGAACCAATTGAATTTCAGGGCAAGCAGCCTTAGCCTCATCACCCCTCATCGACCTGAAACATTCATCTAATTTAGGCATCCCAACAAACAACTGATAACAATTAAAAAAAGGCATTCTTTAATAAAACTAACCGCTTTACGCCACATTTACGTGCTTCGTAGCTAACAGCAATCAAAGCACCACCTTGCCATTCATTGTACTGTACAACTGCAGTAGGAAGTCCTCTCAGCTCCGGCTGCTTCCGTTGCTCCACTGAACAGGTAAGATAAGGACACAAATTTAAAATATTGAATAACAATTTCACTTCCTTGTTTCTAATTCAGGTTCAAAATCCCCAAAATTTTGGTAATTTTCTCCAAATACCTAACCAACGCTTAGGGTATATGAAAAAAAGAAAACCCTTTTACAGAAATTGAAAACCCAGAATGCCAACAGTTTCAAATTCGATTCGGAAGAACTAAAGTCCTTTGCTTTCTCTATCGAAAGCGTGTATACAATATCGGGTTAGAGAGAGACCTTGAACGTAGAAGCAATCCATGTCGACATGAGCGATGACTCTAGCATCCGATGTCTCCGGTTTCGCTACTGGCATGTTCTTCACAGAATCGAAACTTGGGTTTCCAAAAGCTCTTCGCGGAGATGAGAGTAATTGAGAGAGAAAAAGGAAAACTTTTTTCTTAGTTTTTTTTTTTTTTTTTTTTTTTTTTTTTGGGCATAGNGGCATAGCGCGCGAAAGTAATAATTAGGAGAAAACCCCCTCAAACTCTTAGGTTTTGCTATATTAACCCCTGAACTATACAACCTTCAAAGCTTTTTCCGTGTGAATTTGCCAATCAAATTTAATCTGTTAAACATAATGTAAAAATGGATGAATTAAAGATTGCTCTCAACTCTCATATTTTACAGTTTTTATTATATAGAAGTTTTTTTTTTTTTTTTTTTTTTAACGGCATTTTANATATACAAGTATAAGAGTATGTATTATCAGTTTTTTTTCTCATAACCATTCTTTTTTTGGAAATATTAATAAATAATATCATATATAAATTGTAATACTTTACCAGCAAATTTTTTTTTTGTTTCATAAAAAGATGTGCTAACAAAAGTTTGAATATACTTTTATATATTTTGATTGATTATATTGTTATTAATTATAAAAATAAATAGAATTATATCAAATACTTTGGTACGATATAACTTAAACTAATGTAAAATTTGAAGCAAAAACTAATAAGATACATTGACAAACAAAAGCAAAAACTAATAATATACATTGACAAACAAAAGCAAATATAAAGTAATACATAAGCATAACATAGTAGAAAAATATGTAAATTATATATATAAATTAGAAATGATGGTGATTATTTGATACCAACTACACCAAGTAATGTAATAACATGACATAATTTTTTAAAAAGCTAATAATGTGCAATGCATAGTTTTTTTTTAATGATATCTAATTTTTGTTTAATATCTCGTAACTATGTAATGATAATTATATACCAGCAAGTTTGATCTGAAATTCAATATGTTAAATGATTAATAGTTTGATTGGCCTTTCAACAATGAATTTGAAGCACTGAGTCCAATATAATATTGTTAAAGTATCTTCAACCCAATATTAAATACTTTATAAAACTGGTGTTTGATGTAAAATTATCTCCAATCCAATGCACCCAACATCATAACTAACACAAAAATAGTGCAAACCACTTTATGTAGCGTCATAACCATATTTATGATGAAAACGAAATTATTCATTTTAAAAATCTTGTATACCATCTAATGTGAAGTGACCCTGACGGCTAGTTTGGTGGCGGATGAGAGATTGAAGTATTGGATTTTGAATAAAGTATAAATCTTGATAGTGGACTTATTTAGTTTTAAAATATATAATTTGCTATTATGATTTGTGTTGGGTGGATTGTATGTTTTACTATGAGGGAAATGTTGTTTAAAATTTTATATTACTATAGAAGATATATAATGTAATATACCATATTAGAACATTTTCACATAATAAATATACTACTCTGTATATATGAATAAAATAAAAAATGGTAAAAAGTTTAATACCATATAATTCATAATGTAATCATGCAACTTTTTCTTCAACATATTGTCTGAGATGATTAGACATCTACATTTTCATTTTTTAAAATTTATAATTTCATTTTGATAAATTACAAAATTCTTAATTAGATGTTTTAGTTGATAAAATCATCTTTGATGCAATTCAAAGTTTTTTTTTTTTTTTATCATCAAATAAACATTATGAAAAGTACTAAACATACAAAATAACATCTAATGATATTCATAAAAATTTACAAGTTCATTATGCCATAAGCAGATATGACATGATTAAGAAGTAGACATCTCCCATCCAAACAGTGTCCACTCGCAGAGGTCCAAAAACTTCGAGGTTTTTCCATCGCAATGACAATTTTGACGAACATATTTTAATTTAAGTTCACCCAAAACAGCATTACGAGACCAAAAAGAACAAACCACCGATTTACGAAGCATTTCTAGTTTTAGTTGTGACCTAGAAATACTATTAGTAAGAAGGGAAGATAACAAATCAAAGCCCTTCGACAAATTCAATCCACCAACATAAATCAACAAAATACCTTAGAGATACTTCGATTTTTCATGCCCTAAATTAGCAGCAAGATCCAAAAGACTAAGACCTAATGATTTATCATTGTTTTTAAAGTAGGCATCAAGTCCTCTAAAATATATGACTTCGAGATTACCAGAAGATAAACAATCATCAAATTTGGCAGAAGCGACTGGTGACCCTCGATGCCATCTCAGTAACCTTATAAATTCCGGTGAGAGTGACCGGTGAACACATGCATCCTTAGAAATTGTATGAAACAATTTAGATACTTTTTGCAGATTGAAAAAATCTTCGTTACAATCAGAGGAAGCAACAGCCGATGAGATGCTCACAAGAACATCATTGGGAAGATTAGAAAGAAAGATCTGCACCGCTTCACAACGACGTTTTTTAAAAGAAGAGTTTTGATCAAGAGACATTTTGAAGAAGAGAAAAGGACAAGTAACTTGACTTGAAGAGGAAACAGTAGTATTTTGTAAAACTTTGCACAAAATATAACTTTAAACTTCATTTTTGGAATTTCACTATTTAATACTTATTATTAATTGATCGGCTAATTCTTCAATCTTTTTTTTTTTAATTTTTTTTAACAAAAAATGCTGATTATATTGGGCACTCGGGGTTGAGTCAAAAGAATCTATTAGGCCTAATAACAAAGTTAGAAAACTTATTGGGTTTTATTTAACAAACAAACAAGTTCAAGTACTAGCCTGAAAAACATGTGTTTTATATATAAACCCCTACTTGGGTGTGAAAAATTCCGTTGAAAGCTTCTTCAGATTCCATTCCCAACGCGATGAAGCGAAGCTTCGGTTCCAATTCTTCTGGAAATAGTGGGAGTAACAAGAAGAGTAAGAATAAGACGAATCCGAGTAATCAGAAAACCCTAGGTGCCGCATGGGGCGCTGCTTCTTCTCGTTCTTCTTTCCGGTCTTCTCCATTTTCCGATTTCGGAAGGTTCTTTTCTCATTTACTGGAATTATAAGGGTTTTGTATTGCTGGGTTGTGATAGAATTTGAAATTCTGATGTAAAAATTGGAACTTTCCCTTTGGAAGAGTTTGATCTTGACAAGGATTGAAAATGGGTTTGTTACCTATGCTGATCAAAATTTGGGGAATAGTCTGAAGTATATTGCATTTTTTTGAGTTTTAAGCAATGTTATGATTTTGTGGTGTTGATGTTATTTGGGTTTTGTTATAGTTACATGGAAGTGAAAAATCAGAAACTTCAGAACCAATACGAGAACGAGGCTTCCGCTGCTACTAGTGGTGTTTCGGGTTCTGAGAAACTTATTTTCCAAGGTGTTTCAATCTTTGTAGATGGTTTCACCGTTCCTTCCCATCAGGTTTAGCTCTAGTACTATGGATTATGTTTATTTTAGTTTTGTCCTGATTTGAAATGATTCGCCTCTATGATTTTTAGTTTCGTATAAATTGTTGCAAGTGAATGGAATTTTTCTGAATATTGTTTGGTTCATTGACTGGTGGTTTAACAGTGTCTCGAATTGTCTAGGAATTGCGAGGTTTCATGATGAAGTATGGTGGAAGATTTGAGAACTACTTTTCCAGGCGTACTGTAACACATATAATCTGCAGCAACCTTCCAGATAGTAAAGTCAAGAATCTCAGGTTAGTTGTTTTTAGTTTCTTTAAACGCTTGGCTAATTTCTTGCTGGTTTGTGTATTCAAATGTTTCTTAATTCCAATCAGGGCATTCAGTAGAGGGTTACCTGTGGTGAAACCCACATGGATAGTGGACTCCATTTCTGCTAACAGACTTCTAGGCTGTAAGTCAACACAAGATTCAGTATCACTTAAACCATTGCATACATCAGTAGTAAAATGTGGAAATGATCATTTGTTTGCTGTAACCATTGAATACATTCATTTATCATTGTGCTAAATTAATATGTTTTGTGTCGTGATTATCATATCCCAGGGGTTCCGTACCAGCTAGATCAACTGAATGATACCCAGCCAAAGTTGTCTGCCTTTTTTGCACCCAGGAGACATTTGACTCCTCAGCTGGCTTCACCGGTTACATCTTGTCAGACTGAAACTGGACACAGTGAAGCTGAAGAGGGCAGTTCCATTAGAGTGGAAGATTCAGAGGAATCAAGAGCCCATGTTGATGATGAGATTGATGGGGTATATATTGTAGACGATACTCCTGAAATGGCAGAACAAACAAGAACCGATGATCGGAAATCTTTTGAAGTGAATGTAGAAAGGCTTGATAACTGTGATGAAGAAGAAAAAGAAGTTAGCAGTGAACTCCAGTCTATTACTAACCTGCATTCTGCTTCAGATAACAAATCTTACCATAAAATTGCGAAGAATGAAGGCAAATCGATTGGAGCTGCTGCAGGATCCTCTATAAGGCGTCATTCAACTCTTGAGGATCCCAATTTTGTGGAAAACTACTTTAAGGTAAATTTATACAGAAATATTGGTCGTCGAATTTATTCTCCCCTGCTCTTGTATTTCTTGGAAGAGATTCAATTATTTAATTTACTCAGGTGGAAGTAAGAGAGTCTCAGTGTAAACTAACTAGATACAAATGAATATATAGTATCATACCATTGGAAATTCTCAAGATGCTTTTTCTACATGTTTATTTCTTTTCTGCAGAATTCAAGGTTGCATTTTATTGGAACGTGGAGAAATAGATACCGTAAAAGATTTCATGGCTCGTCTAGTGGACTCAAATGGGCAGAGTCTGGCCAGAATACATCTGAAAATGCCCAGAAGTCAACCATTATCCACATTGATTTGGTAATTTTCTCAATCTAGTTTATTTTCTATATCTGTGCTCCTTACAATTAGTTCAAACAAAAGAAAACCCTGTCAAATTATTCATTCTGCATCTTCCCTCAATACACGATAGATGTTTCAAAATGAAATTGCCAAATGAGAAAGAAATACATGCCTGAAGCTTGTGATTCTTGGATTGCGTGTTTGTTGAGACTTCCGTTATTTAAATCTGTGATGTGATTCCAGGATTCCTTCTTTGTGTCAGTGGTAATTAAGAATCGTCTTGAATTACACGACAAGCCGGTAGCCGTCTGTCACTCAGATAATCCGAAAGGAACTGCGGAAATTTCCTCTGCAAATTATCCAGCTCGGGCTTATGGTCTGTCTTGTATTAAAGTAATCTCTCTTAAGCGTAATGGTGTTATGGGTAGTGAATTTTCTGTACCTTTACTAATTTTATAGTATTTTATTTATCTAGGAGTGAAGGCAGGTATGTTTGTTAGACATGCAAAAGAGCTTTGTCCTCAACTTATTATTGTGCCTTACAACTTTGAAGCCTACGAGGAGGTATTTTGTTTTAGTTGAGTGTGTATTGTATGTTGTCTCATTTGTCCAGCATGTTTGACATTGTAGCTTAATTGCAGGTAGCTGATCAGTTTTATGACATCTTGCATAGCCATTGCAGAAAAGTTCAGGTCAGCCATCAAAAACATCCTTTTTTAATTGCTGGCGTTAAGTTATTTCTTAGCATTAATATTTGGTTCTTGAAACTTAGGCGGTAAGCTGCGATGAAGCATTTTTAGATATCTCAGATTTGAGGAATGTAGAGCCTGAGGATTTAGCATCAACAATAAGGAAAGAGATCCTTGAGACTACTAAATGCAGTGCAAGTGCTGGGATAGGTTGTACTATGCTAATGGCTCGCCTTGCCACAAGAGTTGCTAAACCAGCTGGTCAATTTCATATCTCTTCTGACAAGGTGCTTTTGTAAAGGGCTCTCTGTATTTATTTATTGTTCTCCTTTTTAAGCATATGTGTTTGTTCTGCCTCGTTATTAGTGGAAAGAGGTCTATGAGCTGTGGTTAATTTCTTGAAAGCAGAAGCCATTCTGTATAAAATTCTGGCTCATGATAGTATCTGCCTTTTTTGCAGGTAGAGGAGTTCTTGAATCAGCTTTCAGTTGGTAGACTCCCTGGTGTAGGTTCTGTGTTGAAGGAGAAGCTGGAAAAGCAAAATATTCAAACCTGTGGGCAGTTACGTTTGATTTCCAAGGTAAAACATTTATGTAGTTATCGGCATTATCTGGTTGCTTTTCGATTGTTGAAAGTTTCGTCTGCTTGACCAGTATGTTAGATCATCTTGAAGTTATATTCTTCTGTATAGCGTTGTTCTTAAAAGAGCAAATGATTCTTATTTGATATGTTGACTTTATCAATAGTTGTTAAGAATAAATTTTCCAAGAAACAATTTGGCACCAATTTCTTTCTAAGGTTATGTTGAAATTGCTGTTGAAGTTAAGCAAAACACCATAGCCAATTTTATTTTATTTACTACAAAATTCTCCTTTGAAAATTACAGATTATGATTTCATTCTTCATCTTCTTATTGGTACGCTATGATAACATCCTTTAAAAGAAGAGGAATTTTTTATTGAAAGTGAAAATTGTGAAAGACGACTTCTTTAACATAGACAAAAAATATTCTCTGTGCTTCTGCAGGATTCTCTTCAGAAAGATTTTGGGGTGAAAACCGGCGAAATGCTTTGGAGTTATTGCAGAGGATTAGACCTTCGATCGGTTACGGCAGTGCAGGTCTGCTGAACAGTTGACTCACGCTCTTGTTTCACATTTCATAGTTTTTTTTTTTTTTCTCTATAGGTGATATTATTCTTTTCATACGTCTCTTCTGTGAGCATATAATTTTGCCTTAAACAGTAACACTTACTTAGAGATTTCCATATATACAGGAGAACAAGTCCATAGGGGCCGAAGTGAATTGGGGTGTGCGATTTAGAGACCAACAAGATGTCTGTAATCTTGTGAATAATATCTTTTTTTTTCAAGTATAATTCATTTGATGGTGGCTAAGAGTTGTTGATGGTTTCAGATTCAACACTTCCTCCAATGCCTATGCAAGGAAGTTTCTTTGCGTCTGCAAGGATGTGAAATGATAGGGCGCACATTTACTCTGAAGGTTTTATTCCTTCTTTTTTTTTTTTTTCCCTGTAAAGTATTTTGGATTTTTGCTTTGATTTATTAGTATATATCGCATTGGTATATTATTATATACCATGTTGCGAGTGACATCATAAAAAAACATATAATGAAAATTTGAGTTCTGGTGCTACTACAGATAAAAAGGAGAAAAAAAGATGCTGAAGAACCTACAAAGTATATGGGTTGTGGAGACTGTGACAACCTTAGTCGTTCCATCACAGTGAGTCGTTACAATTGAAATTTATGAGAAACTAGGATGACAGTTTTCTTCTCTCTCCCGGATATCAAGTACAGCTATGCTTGTGTAATGGTGAAAGCCTTTCTGATTAATATGACATTGATGCTATAGGTGCCTGCCGCTACAGATGATGTGGACATTCTGCAGAGGATTTCAAAGAAGTTGTTTGGGTCATTTTGTTTGGGTAAGTGGGGCTCAGCTACACTGTGAAGATGATTTTGCTGTATTTTACTCTCAGGTCTCAGTTGACTTTCTATTTGAGTACTTCCTTACATGCGTGAAGCACCTATTTAAATTTTTAAATCTCATAAAAGATGGATTTGACTAGGTTGAAATAATTTATGAACCTGTGTCATGTTCTCGGAGATTTTGCCTGGGTGAAAGTCCTAGCCTATTGCGAAACTGTTATTTCCTCTAGTAGATGCGCTTAACTATTTCACTAATCTTCTGGGACCATTTTATTGAGATATAGACGCTTAATAAATTGCTGAGTTAGATAATATGACAACGCACGGAAATGGGAAAATTGGTATTCAGACTGAACCCACCTTTGCGATTTTTTTTTTTTTTTTTTTCCCCGNTTAGTGGATGACATCAAGCTGTTGAATTGTATCCAGCTGTGATTACTTTTTATTTTGTACAGTGCTATTCTTTTTCTTCCATGATTAACCCTCAACTTTTGTTTCTCTTGAGATAGATGTTAAGGAAGTTCGTGGGGTTGGGCTTCAGGTCTCTAAGCTTGACAGTGCAGATTCTTCTAACAAAGGTAGTTTACTGAAATCAAACTCTAGGGTTCATTATGACTCGTCTATATGTGTACATATTAAATAGCAGTTACTCTGCTATAGAAAGGTCTATTACCCCTGTAAAAACAATCAAAGAACAGAGTTTATTTCATTTCCCAACATCGTTATCTCTCATTATTCATTAATATGTCTTCCCTTAACTTTCAAGGTTCAAAGACTCTGACATCATGGCTCAGCTCTGCACCTACCTCTGTCCAAACAGAAAACAATAAAAATGTTTTTGCCACTGAAGTTAGGGAAAGCTCAGGTAAAAAAATGCTCTGTTGCTCTACACTATTTTAAAGATTTACCAGTGCTGCCCATAAAGACAGTCTTGTCCCTTATATGTGTCTTTTAAAACATGATGGGTGTTCTGTTTTCGAATGTATTATTATGTCTGTGAGAAGATAAGATCTTGACCCAAAATGGGTTTCCTTTTTGTTTACTTTTTTGTTGTTTTGGGTGTGTAAACGCTGAGCTTTGTTGTTAATTTTTTGCTAAAACCTGCTGCTTTAATTGTTGTCCTGCTTTAACTGTTGTCTTTTCGCAGATTGCAAGAGGCGTGATTCTAGTGGAGTTAGACTCCAAGAATCTAATTCAGCAGAACCCTCCGCGCAGTCAGGTGATACAAGTTCATCCTTACCACCCATGTGTCACCTTGACATGGAAGTTCTAGAGAACCTTCCTTCAGAACTCCTTTCGGAACTGGATGGGACGTATGGCGGGAAATTGTTTGAATTGATTGAGAAAAGACGAGGCAAAAGAAAAGTCAACAGCAGTACTCCACATGTCTCCTTGGATAGTGAGTTTTACAAGCTGCATTAGAATCCCGATGAAACAAGTGTTTATTTCTCCGGGGTGCAGTGCATCTGAGATTATTACTTTTTCTTCCCGTAGGTACTGCAGTCAATAAGGGACCGAAATCTCTCTCAGTTAAGATACAGGGCTCGAACACATCTAAAGAAAAGGTAAAGTGTTTTTGTTATTTTTTCTTGGAGCTGAATTAGTTTTGGAATGTATCGTTACCTCTTCAACAATTAACACTTGATAGTAAATGAGACGAGTAAGCTGTGGAAAGAAAACTGACTTGTAAGTTACTAAGAAATTTCTTTATATACTCAAATTTAGGAACATGGAGGACCTTATGAGCCACATCCTTCCATTTCAAGAACATCTAATGAGCGTAGCATCGAAATGACTGATTTGATGCCTTCATCCCTTAGTCAAGTCGACATCTCTGTATTACAAGAATTACCTGAAGAGTTGAGAGCTGATGTATTGGGAGCATTTCCTGTCCACAAGAGACCACAGTCATCATCAGATGCTCCCCTCGAGACTAGTAGGAAACTAGATGAAGAGCCCGTAGGTATAAGGGACACCGAGAATGAGATTGGAATCTCATATAGCTCTCTCTGGTTTGGGAATCCTCCTCAATGGGTAGAGAATTTCAAAGTTAGTGGCAATTGTACTTTGGAAAAACTTTCAGAGATATACTACAAGGCGAATCAGTCGAGGCCTGTGCTATCCTCTCTCCTGCAACAGTCTATTTCAGAAATTGCAAATTTTCACGATGAAAGTGGCAATGGTTTGGACGAATCTGTTAACGATGTATGTGAACTTCTTAAACAGTACATGAAGCTCAAAGTAGAAGGTGATATTGAGGAGATATATCTCTGCTTCCGCCTTCTGAAAAGGTATGATTTCCAGGGTTGATAGATATTGCAGCGATCTTCCTTACACACCAATACGCATTGCATCTTGCACATCTGACTATGTCATTTGATTCTATGATTTCTTTGATTGTTAATATTAGATTATTACCGACTCTGATGATGGTTATACTTTTACCTTCAGGTTAGCAGCAAGGAGCCTATTTTTCCTTCAAGTCTTTGATATTTTGTCCCCCTTTATTCAGGTCAGTGCAAGATTTCCACCACATTGCAAAGCACTACGGAGAAAAATAAGAAGCAAGTTTCATTGTGGATTTGGATTAATTGTGAATATCGGTAATTGGCAAAGTAATCGCATTTCTTTCTTTATGTAGGCCATGATCAGTGAACACTATGGAGGAAGCTTAAGCATAGACTGACTGAAAGGTCTTTTGACTGAAGCAATTATCTTCTTGGAATTGCTCTTAAGCTGGATGTTTCAAGGTACATTTGCTTTTAGTCCGTTATGTTTCATTTGTTACGATCCTTACCAACCAAGAGAGCTATAAATAGAGCTAATGTTGCGGGTAATTTGCAGGAGAATGTGGATACTGAAGGATGGTCGCGGTAAATGCACTCAGAGCAGCTTAACCAATCCTACTTAAGACATAGGAGGATTCTTGTGGCAATTGGAATCCTAGATTGGTGCAGATTCGCCTGTGAAATGGAGTAACCAAAAGGATCCATCATGCCATTTGCACAATGAGCAGATATGGATTCAGACCTCAGAGCAGTGCCATTAAGAGCATCCTATCACTACTTGTTTTTTGTTTTCTGTTTTCTGTTCATAATATAGGAGTGTGTCGTGACCAAAAAAAAAATATAGGAGTGTGTATACAGAAGAAACAAACATACCATTATAGGTAGTAGCAGAATATACTTTACAAGTGTAATCTATTATATATAAAAGGGACTCAGAGATTGACCATAGGGTGTCCACATCACCCTTTTTACA
>OVAF01000962.1:0-21969 GCA_900406245.1 Odontarrhena argentea
ATATTTTAGAAACTGACCAATAAAAGCGAACAACAACCAAACGATTGTGCAATGAAAGACATATACGTTAAGTGGCCACATTGTATAAAGAAGACAAATACTAGGTTAAATACACACTACTGGGCTAAATCAAAACCCAATGAAGTACATAAACAACACAATACCAGGTTTAATATTGAATATCTGGCAGAATTCATAAAACCAGTTTCCAACAGAGGCCAACAACCTAATATATTCAAACGCAACGAAAGACATAAGCATGACACAAACCAGGTTCATTACACATTTTTGGGCATAATTCATAAAACAAGTTTGCAATAATATACACTAAAACCCAACGAAAGATATAATCAACAGATGCACTATCATAACAACAAATTCACAAATCACACAACACAGAAACAAAATAACTTACAAATATGTTTACGGATAAGGAAAGAAGGAATCGGAAACTATCGAATCCAATAAACACAAAATGGCACAGACGAGTGAGGAATATAATCACGAAGAATCGATGTGGGGATAAAGACTATTGAAGTGGGGATAAAGAGTATTGAAAAATCACTGATGCGTTTTGCGAAAGCTTCTACAGGGTACAGAGAGAGAGAGACATTCATTTAGATCTAAAACCAAACGTCAGCAGGGGAAAGGGCAGAAAGGTCTTTGTAGTCAAAACAAAATCACAGAAATCCTCTTTTCATAAGTTTTAGAAAACAGTGGTAACGTATAAAAGTTTCTTCTCAATCAGTCCTTTTCTTATAATTAACTCTTCTTTTTTTGTTAAGTTTTGTGAGAATGTTTGAACCATATGTCAAACAGAAAAGGCGAAGGCCAGAATGTTTTAAAAATTTCAAGAACCACAAAAACTCAAGTTTCTGACGCAGAGAGAGGGTCCGTTTTATTTTTTATATATATCAATACAACCTTTTTTGGTCCCAACGGTCGATTTCTTTCATAGGTTTTATAAGGCCCCATGTACTCCTTTTGTGTAGCCTCTTCTAATTTTCTCTTCTTCAAACTTTAGTTGACGAGGGATTTAAGAGCAGAAAGTTACCTTTTGATAAAATTTTAGATACTTTTTAATACAGACGAAACAACACGAAGATAAGAAAAAAAAGAAACAGACTCAATCCTCTATTTAACAGACGGCTTGAATGTTAGTGAAGATAAACAAAACACTTTCACAAAGACGGTGAATAAAATCCACAGAAAAACCAAGGCAACTATTGTTGTTCCCTCCGGACCATATCAGTGGCAGAAGAAGAAGATGATGATGATCGCATCGCTAAGAAGGACGATCTTCTGTTCTTGAACCTAAGGGGACTCCACACAACCGTCTTCTTCTGCAATGCAACCACCGTGGGATGGCTCGGCTTCCATGAGCTGCCTCCCCCTCCAAGAGGGCTCTTCATGAATCTGCTGCTTTTCATTGCATTCGGAGTCACCAGATTGTGGTCTGGAGAGAAGAGCTTTGAGTATCTCGCCATTCTCGGGTTACCACCACGGAAGGCAGATGAAGAAGGACGTGATGGAGTCATCATGTTCATGTAAGATGATGATGATTCTGGTTTTAACGTCGCAATCGAGACTCTCCTTCTGGGCAGTAAGGTTTTGTTCCCTGATGGAATGGCTGAAGGAGGAGGAGTTGGTCTGAATGCAATCGAGCTTCTTCTTGGTTTCATTAGTGTATTCATGTCCATGGATGATGACCTTCTGAGACTGTTATTATTCTCTTTGCTCTTAGTTGATGTTGCATCCGAGAATCTTTTAGAAGGAATCTGAGATTGTTGTTGGGGCATGAAATTTGTGATCCTTCTGAGTGGCATTCGCATTCTCATGGGAGCCAAAGGCGGCTTCTTCTCTGTTATTGTCGGTAGTTGCTCTCTCGTTTGTCTTGATGACATTGATGATGTAGTCGCTAGAGCTCGTGTCTCCTGCTTGATTCTGGTTTTTCGTTCTTCTGCAAGTTGAAATTCCAGATCACGAACCTGAAATATGAATTGGTATTAGTATTAAACCTTAGAAGAAAAGACCACTTGTCAAATCAAATCTGTTAGTTAAAGGAGACTAATACCTTTCCTTGAAACCCTCTGCATATGTGTTCTCTGGCAGTGAGGCGTAGCTGTAGCGACTGCACAGTGTCCTGCAGCTTCTTTGTTTCTTTTTCCTCGTGCTTTAGCTTCTCGGCCTGTTAAATTGTTATAAAAGTGACAATAAAAAGAAAATCAGCAACGTTCAGACAAAGTTAAGATAAATTGGAGTTTGAGGAATCAAATTACCATTTGTTTTAACTTGAGAAGTTCAGACACATCTGCTTGTTTCCGAGCAGGACCACTTTCGATTCCACGGACCCGACTAGCAAAGTTTAAGGAGCAAAGGGTCTCTCCTAGATCATTGGAACTCGGGCTAATCTGGACAAACATCAATGTCTTGCAATCTCCACCTGTATAAGCCACAATGAAAACACACCATGATGAAAAACCAGATGTCTTATGGTTGTTCATGTGCCCAAAACAAGAAAAAATATAAAACAACTTTTTTTCTTACCCAAAGAATTTTGCAGCATATGAGTGAGCTTTGAATTTCTAGAGTTTCACAAAAAGGAGGACAAAAATTGTCAAGAACATTAATCGGAAAAGCTCATGAAAATGTTTTTAATAGAGAGCAGGAGGGAAAGACCTGTAAGGAACGTGGCTTGTTTTGGATGCAAGGGCAGAGATAACATCACCGAGTGCTGAAAGTGATTTATTAATGAACTGAGATTCTTTCAGCCTTTCTCCTTCAACTTCTACCTTTCCTACTCGCTCACTGCCAGCCAAGTCCACCAGCCAAAGATGGCTTCTGGTTCTCTGACCATTGATCAAATTCTCTCCCTTCACTGTCACTCGCAACAAGCTGTACACATGAAAAAAACTTTGATTGTATGTAAAAAAGGGTTCATTTAGAATGATCTTAATTTCCAAAACTTCTTTTGTTTACCAATGCGAGCGGCTACTTTGCTCATTTGCAGCTGTTGATCCCACAGATCTAGCACAATATCCTCTCTTGAGCAGATCCCACACTTCGTCTGTATTGAAAACTTGTGCTTCGACTAATCCAGGGACTTCCTGTGTTCCTTCAGCTGACTGCTTAACCTCCAACCTTCATTAAACCGGCACTGATTGTTACTTTTGGTCTCTTAACAAGAAAGAAGGAAACAGCGAAGAAGCATAAAGGAGGACCTACTTTTTAGGGGGATGGTTTGAGTTATCTACCAAGAGGTCCATTATCTTCTCATTGTAAACCTCCAGCATGCTAACCGATAGCTCAAACTTCATGAGGCGACTCCTTGTTTCTGCACAGTGAAACAATTCTTCCAATGTCCTATAGTTCACTCCTCTATTCGCTGGTGTTCCTTCCATTGTAAATGTCTTTCCAGTACCAGTTTGGCCATAGGCAAAAATGCAGACATTATAACCATCCAGAACTGAAGTAACTACAGGTTTTGTCTGTGCAAAAACAGTCTCTGTAAATAAGGGTACAGTCAGATCAGAAGTCTCATTGGTGTATTGTTCGGAGAGAAAAGGTTTAGCTGAATAAAGATACACTATAATGCCTTAATTTACCTTGGCCATCCTCAGGCTTAAAAACATGGTCAAACTTAAAGTGCTTTTTGGAGGAGTCAGATGAAAGTATCTGGAGCTCGTTATCCTGTGTTGTATCAAACTCAGCTACAGAAGCACAGCCATTGGCTAATTCAGATTTGTTAAGAGGCCTGCATCTGCAAAAGACTCTGATGTTCCCCTTGAGTTCAATGACTTCGTTATACAATCGTTTCCTCTCAGACGACTCTTCTAAGTACTGCTTTTTCAGAGTTCCAAGCTCAGTAGCTGTCATTCAACAAGTTAGCTCACATCAGTTACAATAGAAGCAAACAAGAATTGTTTTAAGAGAATGAGGTAGTTACTCAGAAGCTGGAGAGCCCTTGACAATTCCGGATCTGCAATAGAACAATTCTTGATCTCTTTGAGTTGGTTGGATACCAATGCATGTTCATTCTTCAAGACCTATGAAATGAAGCACCCACAGAAAGCAAGTCCACAAAATGAGTTTCTTTTTAAAACAAGTTCAAACTAATACTCCTTACAAGTGCATTCAGAGGAAACTAGTGGAGGGCAAAGAAAGTAGTACCTTAATATGGTTGCTCAAGTCAATAATTTTCTGCAAAATTGGTAGTGTTGGTCCACTTGTGGAAGAAACAGTATCCTCACTTTCTTCCACTATTTTGAGCCAAATCAATCAAGCAAGCCAATTCTTAGAATATTGAAGGAAACCCAAGAAATACAAAATCCTCTTACTATTAAGCCAAAATTCTAAGACCAATCGAAAATTCCCATCACCCAAAACGAATGGTAACAATTGAAAATCTCAAAATTAAGAAATCTACAACCAATTTTCAATCGGAAAGAGAAACCCTTACCAGCGTCGGAATCGTGATTGTCGTCAGAAACTTGCTTCGATTCACGTAACAAAACGTCATCGTTAAAATTTTGTAGATCTGACAAAAAACCACAGATGATCAACGAAACGTTTATTTGTCATGGAGAGATAACAAAGGGAAAATCAGAAAGCATAACTGAAAGTATCATACCTATTTCTCCCATGGCGAATTCGGAAGCAAGAGAGCGAGATCAAGATTGAGAATGAGTATAGCGAAGAGCGAGAGCGAGAGCGAGAGAGAGAATTGGGGGGGAATTTGAATGAAGAAGAATAAGAGCCGTTGGATGAAAGAAGCTTTACAACGTCTCTCTATCTATGATTCTATATTCATCCATCAACAAGAGGAGCGTTACCGAAACGAGTCTGGATACGGGTTACCCGAAACGGGTCCATAAGCCTTTTTTATTTAAGAAAAATAAGATGAAAAGGTTTTAGAAATTAAGAAAAGCCCCAGTATGTGTAGTTACTTTACATGGAAGTCCCGAATAAAGTAATATAAGATATACCTACCTCTGTAATTCAAATCAATTTGGATATCAGTGGGGATGAGCAATGTTGGTTCTCTCTCGCTCCCTCGCTTCTCAGAGTTTCGTCGGTGTTCTTCATCGGCTTCTTTCTCTACTCCTCTTAGGTTGGTTACTTTTACTCTTTCTCTCTTCTTTCTTTAGCAGTCTGATTCATTAGGGGTTCCTCAAGGTACGCCGTGCTTGGCGCCGGTTTTGCTGGACTTTCTGTTGCCTGGCACCTCCTCAAGGTAACAACCTTTTCAATTTTGGTGATTAACTTAGAAAAAATGTCTTGTTTATGAGTGAAAATTGCTTCAGGAATGTCCCAAGGATATGAGACTAAGTGTTGATGTATATGATGAAATTGGCATCGGTGGTGGGGCTTCTGGAGTTTCTGGAGGCCTTCTCCACCCTTATTCTCCTAAAGGTACAACACTTTAACTGAATTTTCTTAAGGAACATTTCTTAGACTTTTCTACACTGTGCAGGCAAGCTACTTTGGCATGGTGCTGACTGTTGGACTGAATGTTTAGAGCTCTTAAATGTTGCCGAGACCGCCGCTTACTCTTCTGCGGGCAAGGCAGATTCTAACCACAGTTTCGGAAATTTTATGGTTCGAAGAAGGTGCAGTCTCCGTAATTAACCTTCTATTAGAAAATATATATACAGTGTATAGTTTGAACTAGTGTTAATTGATGAACTTCTTTCTACTCCAGAGGAATCTTGAGACCAGCTACAAATGCCAAGACTTTGGACTTGATGACTAATGTAAGCTCTCTTGGCTCAGATACCTCAATGATCTAACCTAAACCCTTAGTTTTACCCTTTCTTACTTATTCAATTAGAATGCTCGAAACTGCCTTGCCAGTTGTGTAGTCGAGACTATTGACAAACCTGCTGCCCAAAATCTTGTCCCTAGTCTACGCTTGCCTCTGGACTGCGCCTTCTATTTTCCAGGAGCTATGAATGTCAATCCTCAGAGTTATCTCCAGGTTTTGAACACATTTTTTATTTATCTATTAGTACCAAGTTTCTTCTTTCTCTTTACCTAGTTTTTCTCCGCTTTTTAGGCACTCTTTCTAGCATGCCAGAACTCAGCCAAAGCATCGCTTGGAGGAAAAGAAATAACTTTAGTGAAAAAATCTATAGATCATGTGCTCCAACTTGAAGGTGAATGAGTTTATCTACATGCTTTATGTGAGTCCATGAACATAATTTAGATAGCTGTTGACAATCCAAAAGTAATTTATCCTTGCTTTTTGCGCTTAGGTCCTCCTCATTCAGATGCTCAGAAATTTCGTATGAAGTCTTTGTGTTGTTCTATGTAGGAGAATATGATGCAGTTGTGATATGCCTTGGATCGAAGGTAGACTTTCTTCCAGGGCTTACTGGAAAGCTCCCTTTAAGGACATGTCGAGGTGTCATTACTCATATGCAGTTACATGAGAGTGCCAGGTAATTTTTTCTCTATGCTTAATAAGTTTCAGAAATTAGAGACCTTGAGCCTGTACTTGTCCTTTCCTAGTATTTTCTTTCCAGTTTGAACTTTACTACCTCATTCAGTTGTAAACTACTGGTTGGCTTCACCAGAGCCCATAGTTTTTGTTTAGCGTGGGACCTTCCAAACAAAAAATTGTTCCTATGCGGTATTGAAAAAAGTGTTGATGTACTCGCATTACTATGTCCAGTTTAGCAAAATGTCTTATTGATTGGTTTACTGACTTTGTATTTATCGTGGTCAAATGTTGAATTGTCTACTGTAGGGATTGTTACCCAGTGGGTGGACCATCGATCTTGTCAGATGCATGGCTTGCGGTTCAGGGACCTCGTAATCTGCACATGGGATCCACATGGGAATGGCAATCAAGAAATTGTTCCTGGGATGTCTCAGCAGAGGAAGCTTCAAGAGCGCTTGACGAGCTTCTTCCGAAGGCAAGTGCAGTTTATCCAGACATAAAGAAGTGGGAATTTGCAGGAGCAAGGGCGGGTTTGAGAGCGATGCCACCTGTCACAAGCCATGGGGCACTGCCACTCTTGGGATGTATAAATCAGCTTATAGGTGCGGCAAGTGAGTCTTCCAAATTCTGGGTATTCGGAGGGCTGGGATCAAGGGGGCTACTCTATCATGCTTGGCTTGGGAAACTCATGGCTAAAGCTGTTTTATGTGGTAAGGAAGAACTAATTCCTTCTGAGCTAACTTGTTGGAATAAAAACAGACAATAAAAGTATAAACTGCTCAGTTTCTCAGTTGCGATTAAGAAGATTTGTTTGTGTAATTCTGGGTTGAACAAGTCCAAAGAATAGTAGTTATTTATGACGGGCAAACTGAACACGCGAATGACACAAACAAGCTTTTCTAAGTTGGAAGTTGAAACAAGCTACGTTGATAGTCGCATTTAATAGCACAGTTGTAGAGGTTTTATGTAGCATTCAGTTGCCAAACTCTAGATCAGAAGTATCAAACTTATATACATCTTTCTACGTATATAACTTTATATTTTTATATCAGTCTTCTGAACCATTTTTGTTTGTAACAAAACAACCTTTGTAGAAATTACATTTCAAATCTAAGAACATAATGATTTTATTTTTCCGCATAGTACTCATATTATACCATAAATATATAATAATAGTATAATATTGCGCCAATATACATAAATATAGCTAAAAGTTATCAATGTAAATAGTTTAGTTCTAACTTACATTTCGCAACACTGTTTTGAGGTAAACATCTGTAAAAATTCATTTTTTTCTTGTATATTTTTCATGAGATGAATATTTAGTTTGGTCGTTTACATTTTTCAGTTATTCTCTTAACTATTTCTCAAAAACAAGAAAAAAAAACAAAGAAATCCAACCGTATTTTACCAAAATATTGTATAAGAAAGATATAAAATTCACTGTATATTTTGCCAAGAAAAAATCTTCTATTTCAATTAATTTTCCGATTTTATTTTTATATACTTCTAAAATTATTAAGATTTTTTTTTACTTTTGCATTCAATTTATTGGGGAAATAAATATTTTTGAATATGGAACTATGTAAATTACAAATGGAAATTAGTCACCAAAAATGACAATACAAAAAAAAAAAGGTCAATAATGATTACACATTTACACTCCAAAAAATCTTGAAATATTTTNGGGGAAATAAATATTTTTGAATATGGAACTATGTAAATTACAAATGGAAATTAGTCACCAAAAATGACAATACAAAAAAAAAGGTCAATAATGATTACACATTTACACTCCAAAAAATCTTGAAATATTTTTCCAATTATACAAGTCAATGGTACAAAGGGTAACGGCTGAATCAGGTTAGACCAGAATCTGATAAATTTTAGTGAATTTCAGGCTGGTTGAATAAATTAAAATAACAAGTTGGAGATTGATAATTATCCACATAGAGAATTGTGCCTACTCTTACCTTTTTTATTGACGCCAGCAAAAGTACATAATATTAAAATAATAATAATTAGATTATTGGTTGACAAAACGAAATCCTTAAGTCCATAATTTTGTGGTTTAAGGTCTTCCACAATCCACATACTTAGCATTTTAATATTTCCTTCCTTGAATTTTTACTTTGGACGACTCTTTTTTTTTTATCTGATGTCATATATATAACGTTGCTTTCCCCAATGTTGGTTGAATTGAATTTTCAATCCATTTTAAACAAATAAAAATTTTTCTCAAAGCATGAAGGAGTTCTCCTCGCCGGCGCAACGTCGTCTCGAAACCGTTCGNTATCTGATGTCATATATATAACGTTGCTTTCCCCAATGTTGGTTGAATTGAATTTTCAATCCATTTTAAACAAATAAAAAAAATTTCTCAAAGCATGAAGGAGTTCTCCTCGCCGGCGCAACGTCGTCTCGAAACCGTTCGATCTCACCTGAATTCTTCTCCGGCCGATGATTCATCCTCTCTCTTCCCCAACGCCACCGCTTCTGCTTCGCCCTTCTTCAAAGGTGAGAGCACATGAAATTAGCTTTACTCTCCTCTCAATGTTTTGATTTCTCTATGCGTTTCCCTCTGAGTTTGAGCTTCTTTCACTTTCTTTAGAGGATAGCTACAGTGTGGTGCTTCCGGAGAAGCTCGACACTGGAAAATGGAATGTCTACAGGTCTTTCTTCACAACTTTACTTTGAGATATTTGGCTCCATCAAGTGTACCTGATTATTGTTATGGTCAAATTGTTGTGTTAGATCTGCAAGGACGCCCATGAAGCTCGTTAGCAGATTCCCGGATCATCCTGAAATTGGGACTTTGCATGACAACTTTGTGTAAGTTTGATTACTTCTTTTGAGCTGGTTTATTTGATTGCCTAGTTTTGTGTCTTACTCTTTCTTCTGGAATTAGACATGCTGTAGAATCATATCCTGATAGCAAGTATCTTGGTACCCGAGTGCGGCCTGATGGTACCGTTGGAGAGTGAGTTTAAATTCTTCTTTTGCAATGAGCAAATTTTAACTTTAGAGCTGAGACAGTTTATGGTTCAATGGTATGTTTTGTTCAAGGTACACTTGGATGACATATGCAGAAATTGCTATTGCACGACAAGCCATAGGTTCAGGACTTGTGTATCATGGAATTGACCAAGCAAGTTCTCTTCTCACTCAACCATTCTTCCTTTAATGTCTTCTATATAATACTTATGCAGTTTAAAATAGGGCAGGAAATTCCACCAAAATCTCCATTTCTATGCACTTCTCCTTAAACAATTTTACCCGATTTTATCAGCTAGGTTCAAGTTTCATTGAGTCATATTTTTGCCATTTCTTCATTTAATGGAACAGGGAGCTTGTGTTGGACTCTATTTCATTAACAGACCTGAGTGGATGGTTGTGGATCATGCTTGTGCTGCATATTCATTCTTATCTGTTCCGTTATATGATACACTTGGTACTTATTTGAAATTCATCTGTTTGATTTTTAGGTTTGCTAGCCTTGTCTCTACTTAGTTTGATTTTCTGGTTATGTAGGTCCAGATGCCGTTAAGTTTGTTGTGAATCATGCTACTGTGCAGGCGATTTTTTGTGTACCACAAACCTTGAATACTGTAAGTTTGTTTTGATTTGTTGATGTGCAGGCCATTACCATATGAAAACCAGTCCAAGTGGTGTAAATTGCAGCACTTATAAACTCCTTAATTAATGAGTTGTGTACTTTTATTTTGGGTGGAACGATGCAGTTGCTAAGCTTCCTAGCGGAAATTCCTTCCATTCGTCTTGTTGTGGTATGAAATTTTTAATGAGTAATTTCACTTTGAGCTAGCAAGCATACTGTGGTATCTTTCTTTAGAAGATATGTTTTGCATTGTGATAAGGTGGTGGGAGGGGCGGATGAGCATTTGCCATCACTTCCTCCAGGATCTGGGGTAAAAATTGTATCATACCAAAAGCTTTTGAGTCAGGTAGCACTCCACGATTAGCATTGGTTAAATGAGTACTGTTATGATTTTTTAATTTGTGTACTAGCTTTATGAATAAATATGATGTTATGCCAACTGGCAATGTGTGAGATGACTTTTGCTCTTGGTGCTACTGATTATCTTTTAGGGTCGTAGTAGCTTACATCCATTTTCCCCTCCGAAGCCCGAAGACATTGCAACCATATGCTACACAAGTGGAACAACAGGAACACCAAAGGTGAGTTGTTTCCATCTTTTGGTTGAAATGATACTGAAATATTGTGCATGAATCACTGTGGAGATAAGAATTGTTTTCTGATGTTTTCTGATGTTTTCTGATGTTTTTATTTTATTTTATTAAGGGTGTTGTGTTAACTCATGAAAACTTGATCGCAAATGTCGCTGGAACCAGCCTGACTGTAAAATATATACCTTCAGATATGTGAGTTGAACAATTTCCCTACAGATGTGACATACATGGTGATACTTTGTAGTTTTTATTTCTTATAGACTTAGATGTCTTCTATCTTTAGTTACATCTCGTATCTTCCGTTGGCGCACATATATGAACGTGCAAACCAGATTTTGATAGTGTATGGTGGCGTTGCTGTCGGTTTCTATCAGGGGGTATGTAAGCTTATATCTTGTGAAATATGACATGAAATTGTGGATGGAATCAGGCTAATTTATATATTTCTTTGACAGGATAACCTAAAACTGATTGAGGATTTGGCTGTGTTAAAGCCAACAGTATTTTGTAGTGTCCCTCGCTTATATAATCGATTATATGATGGGTAATCCTTCTTATGCTTCCCATATGATTAAGGCACTACTGTGAGTTTTAAATTTCGTTGTTGAATATACTAATTTGAATTCCACAGAATTACAAATGCAGTAAAAACATCTGGGTTTATGAAACAAAGGATTTTCCAAGTTGCCTATAACTCAAAGAAGCAAGCGATCATTAATGGTATTATCTATCTGCTATTAGAAACAGTTTAAAAGTGAATCAGGTTCATACCTGTGTCAAGCTCTCTGCGCTATTTTTCTCTCTCTCATGTGTGGTTTCTTTAGGCCGGAATCCGTCTCCACTTTGGGACAAACTGGTATTTAACAAAATAAAAGAAAAGCTTGGTGGACGGATTCGCATAATGGTTTCTGGTGCTTCTCCATTGTCACCCGACGTCATGGATTTCTTGAGAGTGTAAGTTTTCTTTTTGGCATTATGGGTTTTAACTTTTCTTCCAGGATTCCACTCTCACGGATTTCTAAGAGTCTGAAACTCTTCTACAACATTGTAAGTCAACAAAGAAAGTATGATCTTTGTTCATAATGATGTACAGATGTTTTGGGTGTGCGGTGCGTGAAGGGTATGGTATGACCGAGACCTCTTGTGTCATAAGCTCTATGGATGAAGGTGACAATTTATGCGGCCATGTCGGATCCCCTAGTCCATCGTGTGGTGAGCAATATGATATTTCAAAGAAATATAAGATATGATATAAGATTAATGACTATATATAGATAGTATGAACTTTTTTTTGTGATACATACCGTCCATCAGACTCCAGATCTAGGCAATATCTTTTAATACAATATATTCAACTGGTTTTCGTCTTTGAAATATATATTTTCAGAGATCAAACTTGTGGACATTCCTGAAATGAATTACACTTCGGAAGATCAACCGTACCCACGTGGTGAAATCTGCGTAAGAGGGCCAATCATCTTCAAAGGCTACTACAAAGATGAAGAACAAACGTAACACATTTTCCAGTTTAATTAAGTCTCTGGTTACACGGATAGATAATCGGAGATGGTTTCTGACACTTTCAATTGAGCAGGAGAGAGATTATTGATGGGGATGGCTGGCTACACACCGGAGATATTGGGTTGTGGTTGCCTGGAGGTCGGCTCAAGATCATTGACAGGTCCGATAAATCAAAACAATCTTTGATTTTCCTTACATTTCGATACCTCCTTGGTGGAGAAAGAGGTGAAATGCTTGTTTAAACATGTGCATCACAGGAAGAAAAACATATTTAAGTTGGCGCAAGGGGAATACATAGCACCAGAGAAAATTGAGAATGTTTATGCCAAATGTAGATTTGTTTCCCAGTGTTTCATACACGGTAAGCGAAGGACTCTGCTATGTCACATATAGTTTTTACTCACACCCCATAGGCTTCTTCACTTGTACTATTTCTCAACTGAGTTAGAATGTCAACTGTAGGGGATAGCTTCAATTCCTCTCTAGTAGCTATAGTCTCAGTCGACCCAGATGTAATCAAAGATTGGGCTGCATCAGAAGGCATCAAGGTATTATTTGTAACTCGATGAATATGATTAGAGACTTTCTTCTGCTTTTTAAAATTAATATTTTAAAAATCAATCTGTTGCTTGATGATTGCAGTATGAGCATTTAGGACAGCTTTGCAACGATCCAAGAGTGCGAAAGGCTGTCCTTGCCGAGATGGACAACATTGGAAGAGAATCTCAGGTAAAAACAAAACCTGCCTTAATAACTCTCACCTGTAATAAAAACAATTTGGCTAGACAATAACAATTTGTTCTGATACAGTTGAGAGGATTTGAGTTTGCAAAGGCGGTGACTTTGGTGCCAGAACCATTTACCTTAGAGAGTGGACTTCTCACACCAACACTCAAGGTAACTAAACACTGTGATGATGAAACTGCAACGAAATTTGTTTCTTACCTCGGGATCTCTAATTCATGTTTTAAAACTTGTAAACAGATAAAGAGACCTCAAGCAAAAGCTTACTTTGCAGAGGCAATATCCAATATGTATGCGGAAATTGCAGCATCGGACCTTAAGCCCTCTAAACTGTGATGATATACATTTACACAAAACCGTTTGTAGAACTGTAAAAGAAGGGATTGGAGGTGGATTTATAAGAAATAATTCAGATTTATGATGTAATTTTCGTTTATATCCAATAAAAGAAGCGGACTGTAGTTTTAATTCTGAGATGGTGGATGAATGTGGCCGTATGACGGTATAAGTAACAGTGTAAGAAGCCGTTCCCGCTCTATAAAGTCTTGGTCAAGTATTTGTGAGAGTGTGAAGTGTATAAATCAAAGGTCGTTATCTAAACTTTTAACAGTTTCTTAAACCTGTGAATGTTTCTCCTATTTAGTATGTAGGGGGTAATGGCAGTTTGATCTTTTACAAATTTCGGAATTCAAAGAATCTATTCTTATTACGTAATGAAATATTATAATGTTTTATAGTTCTTGTCATTGGTTGATTGATTTTACAAGTCCATTAAAAATCCTATATTATTACTGTGATGATTCATAAGTTGGATATATATATTTTTATCCCCTTATGAGGAAAATTAATACAGTGACATAATGCCCATAATAATTTACCACGTAATAGTAAAAGCCAATATCAAAGAGATGAATAAATCAAGGGGTTTATTAATTTATTGATTCTAATAGATTTAAAAGCCATCGCACAAGTGACTTGGTCCAAGTGGCAAGAGGTAAGTCCGCTGAAGCAAGAATCACCAGTGCACTCGGGATCGAGCTGCAAATATGCAGGACATGGCTATTGGGTCAGCCAGTTGTGGTCCAATCGATATTAAAGTGTGGTTGAAAAAAAAAAAAAAAAAAANNNCCATCAAGTTTCCTTCCTTCAGACACTCAACCAATCCATTATGGTCTTGTTTTTCTGTCTTTTTGGCGATGGTGGAATATTTGTTTTTCTCATAATGAAGTAGGCCAATTCGCTATGGGAGGAGTTTCTTTCGAAAGTTTTTCAAATTTCGAGTCATCGATGGCTCATCTTCAGTTTGCCGGAGAATTCAATTCTCGGAGGTGTTCCTTGGTTTTCTTCTGTATTAATTCTATCACCTAACTTCTAGATTAGGTTTTCATCTTTTCAAGTTTTATGTTTTTGGGTTGGTCTCCGACAAATCTCCGGTTTGACCCCTTGCATATCCGGTGACGGTTGTCAGTTGATTCTTTCCTCCCGTGTGTGTTTCCTCTTTTGGTTTATAATTTTCTCTTTAATTTGAGTTATGAAAGTTATCTCGTTTGAGTTTGTAATCTCCATTTGTTTTAATAAAATTATCGGTATAAAAAAATATATATACTTTACTATACAAACATAATATTTTAATAAAATTAAATTTAAAAATAACAAGATTAGCCCCGTCATAATANGGTTTGTAATCTCCATTTGTTTTAATAAAATTATCGGTATAAAAAATATATATATACTTTACTATACAAACATAATATTTTAATAAAATTAAATTTAAAAATAACAAGATTAGCCCCGTCATAATAGCATTTAATTGCTATAGAATGATTTGTTTTAGCGACCATGAACAATAATAAGTTCCGTACATAACAATTAACAATTTGCAACTAGATTTTATAACATTAAAATANAACCATGAACAATAAGTTCCGTACATAACAATTAACAATTTGCAACTAGATTTTATAACATTAAAATAAAATAAAGAGACGCTCAATTTAACAAAATAAAAATAAAAATTGAAGAAGTAAAAAGTACTGAAAACTAAATGTAAGAGTAACCAAAATGTGTAAAACAACAATGTATATTTATGAAAAAAAAAAAAATTGGTAATTAGACAAAAANCAAAAAAAAAAACTGTGGTAATTAGACAAAAAAAAACATATATATAGAGATTATATATCATTATAAACTATGGAGTCGGTAAAGTATTGGGAAATTCTCTGTGGGCCGAATTGTGTATATTTCAAATATGATCCCATGTTGCCGTTACTACAAACCCTAAAATAAACCTCAGGGAAATCCAACGGTGCATGTGTAGAAAAGACACGTGTGCATTCAGATCTCATTAAGCATAAGCTTTGTGACATAAAAAAGTGAAACAAAATAAATGTAAAAATTGAAAAAAGATGAAAAGCCTATTGGCTCTCACTTCTCAACTCTCTCTCTCTCAATTCTCAAGTCGTCCTTTTATTCAAGTTTCGCGGCAACGCCTCTCTTCTTCTCCATCTTAATCCTTTCGAATTTCTCAGAGATCTCTTCTAGGGTTTTTCGAGCTCTCTCTCTCTCTCTCTCTCTCTCTCTCCCTCTCTCTCCCCGATTCTCTCTCTCTCGTTGTATCTTAGCTCCGATTCTCTTCCAGCCGTGAAAATTGGTAAGTGGATCTGTTCTGATTTAGGGTTTTTAAGAGTTTTTACACAAGTGATTGCGATTTTTTCTGTTACTCAACCAATTGGGGTTTCTCTCAACTTCGATTCTCTCGGAAAGCCTTCGTTTCGGGATTTCGGGAGTTTGCCTTTTTCTTGTTCGGGAGATGCGATTTTCGATTTCGAACAAAGTCTTGGGTAATTTTCGATTTCGAACTTGTGATCTATGTTTCTTTTGGTTTTGGCGAAATGAGTTTTGGTTTTCGAATCTGGGTCTCCTTTTTCTTCCGGTACTTTTTCGATATTTTGAATTCCCAAAGTTAATTCCGATTTGGGTTTTAGTTTTTGCGTTATTGATGCTCCGATCTATAATCCATTTGTGAGCAAAGTTGTTGTCTTTTTTTCCTAACTCACAATCCACGTATTGATCTTGATCTTTCCTGTGGTGAAACTGAATTCAGAATTTTGCCAAGAGACTGAAATTCGGGATTTGTAAGCAAATTGAAATCAGCAATATGGCTCCGATCAAGAAGTCCAAGAGTGTGAACAAGCGCTTCACCAATGAAGCCTCCACAAGAACAGATGTTGGGAACTCGAGCAAACGAGTGAGTCTAATCGTTCTTATTTGATACAATCACTTGTGTTGCTCTTTGCTATCTTATTGAGAGCCATTGTGTTGTTGACGACGTTTTTTGTTGACGATGTTTTTTTGCTTTTTATCATAGAAGAAGAAATGGACTGACAAGCTGGGACCTCAGTGGACCAAAGGAGAGCTTGAGCGTTTCTATAATGCCTATCGCAAGCATATGGGTGACTGGAAAAAGGTAATCTGCTTTGCAAGATGTGTTGTTATGTTGGCTACTTTCCGAGTTTTTGTATAACTTCAAATATCTAAGACTTGTCTTCTTTTTTTTTTTTTTTTCCCTGGAAACTATTTAGGTAGCTGCTGCAGTGCGGAATAATCGGTCTGTAGACATGGTGGAAGCCCTTTTTTATATGAATCGGGTATGAGTACATGAATATTTCACTTTCCAGTTTCGTTGTGTTTAGCTTCTCCAGGCTTCATTCTAGCCTGAACCAATACATCGTGCAAGTTTTGAGTACCTTTTCATTCCAGTGATTCACTTTCTCTTTCAGGCATATTTGTCCCTGCCCGAGGGAACTGCATCTGTAGCTGGCCTCATTGCAATGATGACTGATCATTACAGTGTCATAGTGAGTAATTTATTCTCTTACTGCTGGAACACCTTAAAGTTCATGTAAAATGAATTCCTGGCGGAAAACTGAAGCGTTATTAATGTCTATACCCAGTAAAGTCGATCACATTAGTGAATCTTTAGTTTTATTTATTTGTGAAAACAAGGGAGCGAAGTGGCTACTAGGTTGGTTTATTGTCTGTTTAGCAAAGCTTTGTGTCCCGTTGGTACATGCTTATTGTAATTTTTGTAGGAGGGAAGTGAAGGTGAAGGAGAAGGCGATGATGCTTCAGGAGTACAGAGGAAACATCTGAAGCGCAAACGAGCTAAAATTCGGCCTAGTGATTCTCGGGAAGAAGTTATTCCACCATATTCATTTGCATCATCTGAAGGATGCCTCTCATTTCTTAGGCAGATACCAGCTTATGGTACAATTATTTTTGCAGCTAATCAGTTTTCTGAAATTTATAGTTTTGATGATGCTAGAAGAAATGATTACTCTGATGTTTAAATTGTTGAGAAAATGAGCAAAAAGCTGCCTTTTATCTCAGTTCGTAGTTCTCAGTAACTAAAGGGTGACCATCTGTCCTCTGGAATTATGTCAAGCATAGCAAGTATGTGTAAACGAATGTGTTCAAGAATGTATAATTTGTTACTTTATTTTTTGTAGTAAAAGAAAGACGTGCCACTGGGACACGTACACCTCGGGTTCCTGTACCAATTACATACGAGAGAGATGATAGAAAAGGTTATAATCCATCAAATAAAAGATCCAAGAAGCAACTGGATGGAGATGATGAAGACAACGGACATTTTGTAGCTTTGACAGATGCATCGAGAAGAGAAGAAAGGTCTCCATATAGAAAAACAGAACTCAATGAAAGTACACGATCAAGGGTGGGGAAAATGGTATCTTTACAGCTCTAGAAATTTAAGATTATCATCATTTCTCTTCAATGTTGTCATGATGCACTGAAAAACAGGTTTATGTGTTTTTTGCTTTTACCAGTCACTAGTAAAGGAAGCTCAAACCAAATACTGTGATAGCTCTATGTTTAAGACTGGGGTGAGAATAGGCCGAGATAGGAGGGATAAAAGGGGATTTTTTGATAGAGATGATGCCTTGTTGATGGATGTGAAAAGGGTTGGTACCGTGGAGGTTTCTAGGAAGGGGAAAAATCTAAGAGACGAAGAAGCAGAAGGAAATGATTCTGATTACAGTGGAGAAGCAAGCAGTGCCAGTGAGGGGCTCAGACAGCAGAAAGGAATGGGGGATGCTGAAGCCTTCCAGGGGAGGTATTCACCCGATGGCCCAGACAAAAAGAACAAGAAACTTCTTTACAGAGGTAAAAACCAATGATACGTCTAAGTCGGAAATATTTCACTAATTTTATCATAGAGATATTTTGTTTATATATCTATAATACGCTGTCTTACTAAACTAGTGGACATTCTTCTTTTGCAACTCTGAAAATCACAGGATCTGAATTTTATCTGTTGTCTTTTCCTGCGTAGATGACTTTGAAGCTCTGCATGCATTGGCCGAGTTGTCAGCTTTAGCCCCCTTGGCAAGGGTGATGGAATCAGGTGAGCATGCAATGGTTTTATACTGTGGGTACTTCTCATTGAGGATGTACCTTTCACCTTGCACATCAGTTTATATCTTTTAAATTATTATTCTGTATTGCGTTGGATCCAGAATCAGCTGCACAGTTGGAAGAAGAAAGAGTAGTTTACAACGTGGATGAGAAATCTAACACTCCGGAGACAACTTTCACAGAAAAAGTAAAACAAGCAGGACCAAAAGATATTCCTTTACATGCAATCTCAGCTGCTGATAAAACAAAAGTGAAGTCTGCGCAGTCACCCGTTGATGGTACTTCAAAAAGAAAACGTAAACCAAAGGTGTGCAAGACAGTATTCTCTTTGCATTCCTAAGTATTTCTCGCATCACTTAGTCATATGCTCAGTACGCATTCATTTTCAGGTGCTAGGTGCTGAAGCTCCAATGGATTCTATTCGAAACGATAAGGTGTTTGCAAATTTATTTATATGCCAAACCTGTTTCTCTCCTAATTTGCTTCATTTTGGCTTGGATTTAATCTTACTATCAGACTTGCGGTTTGTTGTCTGTAGTGCATTCTGGAATCCTTGTCTTTCCATCAAAGCAGTTATGCTTAAGTAATTTTGGTTTGTCCTTTCTCTTATGATTTTTGTTTATTGCCTTGCAGGAATTTGCTGAAGATGATTATATGAAGACTGTGGTCAAAACAAGACGTGTTGGTCAAGGTCCAGCTAAACAGCTGAAAGCTGCTAAGATCTCAGAAGAAGATTCGTCAACTAGTGATGACACAAAAACAGGGCAGGATGCAGTAGTGTCTGCTACACAAATTTCAGGTTTGAGTCCAGCGGCTTTGCCACAGAAACCTCCGAATAGGCGTAAGATGAATTTGAAGAAAAGTTTACAAGAAAGAGCTAAATCTTCTGAAACCACTCATGACAAGCCGCATAATTACAAAGTTCTTTCAGAACATGATTTATTAAAGGTGAGATCTCTAACTTCATTTCTCTTATACGTATGCAATATCTGGTATTTTATTTACTTACTCTATTTTCAGGAGAAGGTTTCGACCTGTTTGTCATATCCATTGGTTCGTCGAAGGTGCATATTTGAATGGTTCTACAGTGCTATTGATTATCCCTGGTTTGCAAAGATGGAGTTTATCGATTATCTAAATCATGTTGGGCTCGGTCACGTTCCAAGACTTACTCGTCTTGAATGGAGCGTCATTAAAAGGTTTGTTAAAGGTCTTTCTGTATGTTAACCAAAGATGGGACCAGAAATATACAAAGATTTGAGAGTATTAATCATTTTGAAATTTTGCAGTTCTCTTGGTAGACCTCGGAGATTCTCTGAGAAATTCCTGCAGGAAGAGCAGGATAAACTCAAACAGTATCGTGAATCTGTGAGAAATCATTATGCAGAGCTCCGTAGAGGTGCTAGGGAAGGGCTTCCTACAGATTTGGCTCGACCTCTATCAGTTGGGAATAGAGTCATTGCCATCCATCCGAAAACACGAGAAATTCGTGATGGCAAGATCATGACCGTGGATCATAACAAGTGTAACGTAATGTTTGATGATCTGGAAGTCGGATTAGTTATGGTAAATCACAACTATTCCAGTTCTGTTGTTTGATTCACTCCTTTGTGTATTGTTAATAAAAGGATTCCCATCTTTTCCCTTTTAAGCATACCTCAGATAATCTCATACCCCTTTTTTGACAGGACATTGATTGCATGCCTTTACATCCATTGGAATACATGCCAGAAGGTCTGAGGATGCAAATCGATAAGTGCTTGTCTATAAGCAAAGAAGCACAGCTTAACAGACACTCAAACTTGGATGCATCTGTTATGTTCCCTCCCGTGCTTGAAAATGGCAGGTTTCCCAAGAACCCTTCGGTGAAACAGGTAAACAAAGATGGACGTTAATTGGTCTGCAAAGCTTTGATCTCTTTCCTTTTTTCTGTGCAAGTTTTTTGGTACTCTACGTATAACTCAATAAATCTCTTCAGGATGATATGAAGGGGCCAGTCACTACTGATCAATCATATATCACTACCAATTGCAAAGCGAGAGGACCTGAAGTTCAACGAGCTCTGATGCTGCAAAATACTTTAGATGAAAAGGTAATGACTATCTATGCCTAATTTTGTGGGTGTTGGTTCGAGTTAATGAAACTTTAATGCCCGTGGAAACTCTGACTTCTGATTGATCTTTTATGAAGTTTATAGACTTATTTTGTTCACTTTTCCCGGAAGAAAGTGGATCAATATCTAATACGTAACAAGAACAACTACAGAAAATTTGTTTTAATTCTCCGGTCATATGTCTGCTGTTCAGGAAATGGAGCCAGAAATACTTGGAATTGTCAGTTGTTCAAAATCAATAGCGCAAGCAATGGTGGATGCAGCCATTAAGGTAGTATATCACATATATAGAGAAGTGAAACTTGTACAAACCTATTTTTACTTAAACTGGTATCCTTGCGGTTTTAGGCTGCATCTTTGGTGAAGAAAAAAGAAGATGCAGGGAATATGATCCAACAAGCTTTAAGCTCAATTGGCAAACATCAGCCATCAGATAACTCTATAGTGCCTGGTATTAAGCATCAAAACCACACCGATGGCAGCATGGATCATCATCAAATCCAGTCTCCCTCAAACACAGAAGAGCTGATGATAAATGGAGTCATCTCACAGGGTGGATCAGCAAACAATGAAATAAAAATGCCTTCAGAGCTTATCACCTCTTGTGTTTCAACTTGGCTCATGATTCAGGTAAATTGAAAGGAAATTCATTGGACCAAGGAATCATCTTGTCAAAATTAATAAGACAGTTTTCACTTGAGTTTTTTTAAAAAATAATAATAATATACTGACATCAAAATACTTGAGGTTTCTGTTTTGATTTGAACATTTTGTTGTCATCCTACAGATGTGCACAGAGAATCAGTTCCCACCAGCTGACGTGGCTCAGCTGATGGACACAGCAGTGAGTGGGTTGCAGCCACGGTGTCCCCAGAACATGCCGATCTTCAGAGAAATTCAGACTTGCATGGGATGGATCAAGACTCAGATCATGGCTCTTGTAAGAACATAAAATAGATGTTATCTTCATCTGGGAAAAAATAGATGTTGATGTTGAAGATAATACCCGAATATCAGATTAACTGTTTGAATAGTAAAGATTAGTTTAGTTTTAGGTAGGTAATAACTGAACAGCTTCAGAGGTTGCTGATAGTTAGCATTGATTCTGTAACTTTGAGTTTGAGCTACTTATCGACAAATTGTCGAGGTGGTTCTTTTCTTGGGCCAGTTTCAGTTTTAAGAGGTTTAAAAATAAAAATTAACTTCTCTCGTCTGAGTTTATCTATATGATCTAGTTTTCTTCTAAATTGTTGTTGGGGATCAATTTCCGAACCGAACCAGAGGGCGACATGGAAACAACATCTCATCTGTGACCCGTTTACAGTCTCTCGGGTGGCTTGGCTTTTTGAATGATTCAGCTGGGAATACCTGTTCTGTTCCTATATAGTATGGATTACCAAAAATGTCGAAATAAAACCAACTCTATATGCAATGACATTATTACCTGGCTTGTGTCTTGTCCTTGTTAAGTGATGGCCCCTAAATGCTATTTCAACGTGACTAA
>OVAF01000963.1:0-28122 GCA_900406245.1 Odontarrhena argentea
AGGCCATGGATCTATTGTCGCGGTGGCAGACATAGCGTTTTTAAATACGCTGCGATATCGATACATAGCGTTTTTCGGCCGCTATCAATGAGCGATTTTCTTGTAGTGGGTGTAAAAACTGCATCTCTCCCCTCCCGCCCTGAGGACAGTATCGGTCCTAGGTTAGTGAACCCATTATGCCCAACGCGCCTGCAAATATCAACTTTCAACTCAAAAGGTAAGCTATCCATTTTATTTTGATCTTGTTTGTAAATATGTGTGGCCTTCTTGGTGCTAGTTATGGCCTCCCTTTATAGAAGTGTTTTTTGAATTCACTTCGGTGGTTGGTACAGTTTTCTTACCGGTGGACATTTATTAGTGGGTTAATGGTAAAAGCTTAGTTACTGACATCGGGAGTAATAAGTTTGAGGTGAGGGTTATCCACCTCCACTAAACAAGACACGAATTACTTATACTTTAATGCCAACACTTACTTCATCAAACTATTATTACAAATGCATCAAGAAACTTGATGCATTCATCACAACAGACATTGAGTTTAACTGAATAAAAAAAACAAAAGAAACCCAAACGGCTATCAACCAAAAGAAGCCCGTTCTAAAGATTTTCCCCAAAACACAGCAACGACTATCAACCAAACGAAACCCGTTCTTGACTTTTTTCACCAAAAAAACACTTCAGCGGAATCCACCTTATTCTCCTCAGTCTTTTTATCACCCGCCCTGAGCCTCTTCTTGCTTATTTACATAGAAATTCAAACGGCTCATATTTGAATTATGTCTCCCGTCTTCACCTTCCATCACTGCCATAATTTACATAATAAAACTTAAGTTCCCTATGTACAAACTGCACCACCATCCGTACATGGTATCAGAAAGCTCCCACATTGCCTGCACATAATGAATAAATGTATGCTCGCATTATTTGTTCAACCACTAACCAAATAATGTTTGTTGTACCACTAACAAATTACTGTGTATAAGGGAATACAGTACTAAACTTACCTCATGGCAATGCGTTCTTGCAGGTCAGTCTGTTGTGACCTGGTTCGAAACACCTAGAATACGTGTTCAGTCCAGTCCTCCTGCATTTTCCGTGCTGTAATAAAGGTAAATTAGAACTAGGTTTATCCATCTTACAACTGTAACATGTCAGAGAAATACTGTGACTTACCAAATCATGTCGAATTTCACCAGTAGATGGAATCCTTCTCTTCCTTGGCCTGCATGTACCTCTCTTGGCTTTTGGATGTACAATGTTATCATCCTCCTCCTCTTCCTGAACTTCCTCGTATTCCATGTTCTCCACAGGCATAACAAGGCCCGCATACACCTTATTGTTATACTGCATCTTGTAGACAGGGTCACACATTGTTGGTATTGGGAGGTCACATGATCTAGCCGCAGCAATCGCATGACTACGGGGGAGACGAAGCTTCTCAAACAGCTTGCAGGTACACGTCTTGTGCAGAAGATCAACTGTGAAACTAATCCCATCACTTGTGTTCACCTGGTAAATCCAGTCCCTTGCAAGTATAACAGTGTGGCTGCCCGATTCATCCATGTACTTCAATAGGAGATCCTCCACCTCAGGTGTTAAAACTGATGTCTCCTTTGCAGCCTTTGCCCTCCTCCAACACCACTGCATTGGCATCATTCTTATGGTCTCTACCATGGACACAATTGGGAATTGCAAAGCTTTAGCTAGGATTGAGTTCAGAGTTTCAGCAATGTTTGTCGTTGATATGTTGTAACGCATACCGTAAGAATAGGCTGTAGTCCAATGAGGGAGACCAATTCCCATGAGATACTCTGCACAGCCTGGGCGCTGGCGTTCAATTTCCGCAAACCAGTAACTAAACTCGGCTACTGAGTACGCACGAGCAGCCCTAGATACTAGATAACCCATCCCTTCGACTTTGAATCTAGCATTAACATTCCTGTATAGATGAACACTACACGCACTGTGATGGGCTAGTGGGTACACTGTTTGTAGTCCAGCGTAGATCGATGAATGTCTGTCTGACATGAACACAATGTTTGGTGAGCCTGGTAAAATCGTGGTAAGCTGACTTAGAAACCATGTCCACGCTGGCTGATTCTCCCCGTCAACCACTCCAAAAGCCAAAGGAAACACCTTGAAGTTTCCGTCCTGTAGACTAGCTGTTATCATGCAGCCCTGAAACTTAGCCTTAATTATGGTCCCGTCAATTATTATGACTTTCCTCAGATATGGAAGCGCTTGTATTGATGCCCCCAAAGAGAAGAAGAGATACTTGAACCTCCGGTCTCCATTTTCTGCTACATCAGCCTTCAGTTTGTAAACTGTCCCTGGATTTGTTTTCGCCAAGCGTCTCATATACCCGCTCACCAGTTTGTAGCTCTTTTCTTCTGAGCCGCGTGAAGTAGCCACAGCCCTCTCCTTCGCGTACCATGCTTGCATGTATGTCACAGACACGCTCAAGGATTCTTGCACAATAGGAGGAATCTCAATCACTCTTGGCCATAATTTTCCGTTAGCAAATTTATTCTTCAATACGTGTGGAATCACCTTTGCCGATGCTTTCTTTGAATATTGTGACCTTGTTCTCACATCACACGTATGAGATGCGTTCATCGTTCTAATCTCCATGCTCTCAGAGTTCCCGCCTAGTATGTGTCCAAAAACTCTCCATGGACAGGAGTCATCCACACAGCTCACAATGAGCCTTTTCTTATCAGATTTGTCCTGCTTGAACGTAAACAGTCGCTTGATTACATGTATTGCCAGAATTAATTGCATCTCCTCCTTGTTTTTGAAAGTCCTCCCTATGTATAATGCATCATCAATGTCCCTCGGGTCAACCTGCGGAGCTTAACCTGTTAAAACATATCTCTCATCAAACGCTGGTGGCGCATCTCTGATGGATAAGACAGTCCCTTCTCTAATATCAGCATACAGATTAGAAAGCGTGCAATGAACCTCATACTCGATCAGCTGTTCGTCTACCCCATCAGTACCCTCGCCTTCCAATGGCCCTCCAGTATCACCACCATCCCCTACCATAATATGGTTCGATGATTGCCCTACAAGTACTCCGCCTTTAATAGGTTCTAACGGGGCTGATCCCTGTCCATTTTTTGGCACCACTGCGAAGCTACTCTCTGAAGGAGTGTCCGTTTCCCTAGGCTGTTGAACTCCATCAGTTGCCCTTACGCCACGCATTGCTTGATACCTATCCCACCGCTCAGCTTCAATATCTGGGGCCAAGAACTCCTGCCATAAAGGATTCCCAACTCTAGTGTCTGTATCTGTCGTGTCTGCGAAAGGAAGTACGCCACTGCTCTCCTCACAATCAGTTTCGTAGCGGAGTGCCTTCCCTTTCCCTTTCCAACGTGCCTGAGGTCTAACTCTGTTGTACTCTCTGCTCATACCAAGCATTTCGTTCCCGGTGTGGCAGATATTCCAGGGCTTGAACTCGGTGTCGAATCCCCTAGTCTGATGACCCCATCATCCCAATTCGCTTTGCTTGATTGCCCAGGCAAAAGGGTACTGATGTGTCTTTCTCCAATCGCTGCAGTATTCAAATCGATTGTGTTTACCGTAGAGAAGCTGACAAACAGACTCAGCCAATTCCTACCACGCCTTACTTCCCGAAATGTATGAAACCCTTGTCACTTTTAACACAGACGGGTGGAGCTTCTTTGTTGGACAAGACAAACATCTCAGATGGCATCCAAAACGTATGTTAGCCTCGACTCCTTTACCGTTCAACTCAAACTCTTTCCCAATCTCGTCCTTCACATCACTGTATGTCATATGTGATGTGAGCAGTATGGTCTGTGCCATTAGGTTCTTTTCCACAACAAATTTCCAATCCCCATCTTCACCGCACTCCCACTCACCAACAATAACAAGTATAGCTTCTCCCATACCCTGTAGTATGCAGAGTAAAACATAAGGACTCGCCTATAAACAAATAGTAAAATTAACAGACAGATCTCATTACACAAACTATCATTACAACTCAACGATGCAAAGGGCTAAGTCATCCAACCTAAAAGCATCTTGTTCATATGAACACAATTTG
Organism: Odontarrhena argentea; assembly: GCA_900406245.1. Classification (NCBI taxonomy): domain Eukaryota; kingdom Viridiplantae; phylum Streptophyta; class Magnoliopsida; order Brassicales; family Brassicaceae; genus Odontarrhena; species Odontarrhena argentea. The sequence goes on from OVAF01000963.1 coordinate 4,070, forward strand.
AAATCACGAGTCTGAGCTAAAAGTAAATTAAAACACAAGGACTTGGCTATAAACTAATAGCAAAGGCAACAGACAGATCTGATTCGAGAAAGTATCATTAAAATGCAACGATGCGAACGCCAAAGTCATCCAAACTAAAAGCCACTTACTACGTCTCAGACCTACACTATTCGGACAATAAACTACCAACAAGGTTGACTCAGCTAGGATGCGTTTACCTCTGCAAGACGTGGTTCACGATCGCGTGTTGTTCCCCGATTTCACCTTCCTCTGAACCAGTTTCACGACTCCGAGTTCTAACTAAGGAGGAGTCCTTACTTAAAACGACTAAGTGGACGATGTGGATTAATTATGTCCACACAAATTCCCCCCAAAACTCTCATAACAGTGCTTCTTACTTCGAAATTTCTAAATTAGGGCTACGTATTTCCGCGTAATGAACCCTCGGACATTTGCTTCCCCCCCCCCCCCCCCAAAAAAATGATTTCTGAAACTGTTAATCTATTATGAATTTGAAATCATTTGCTACATTCTGTGCAAATGAATCGTAGACATAGCTCTTNCTATTTCCGTCTGATAAAGTCGCATTATAGAAACAAGGCTATACCGTAAATTGATTGGTGAATATATAAGGGAATTTCGGACCTGAAAATGTGCAAATAGTGGCTTATTTTGGTCAACATGGCAACTGAAAAGAGGGGTGACCTTTTCAAAAGAGCCCAAGAATAAAATGGCAGCCCATAAAATTTTGCCTAAATTAAATTTGACACATTACAAGGGTAATTTTGTCCAAATTTATGTGCACTAAGAAAGAGAAATAATGATGGACATATGCCTAATTTTTAAAAAATTTGTGATTACCTAATGCAAATACTCTATATCTAAATAGTTTCCTTATTATAAACAAAGTGTAACCCCGAAATAACACTGAGATCGCGAGTTCGAATCTAGATAGAACTGATTTTTTTCGATTTAAATCATCTAAAACGATGTCGTTTCGAATAATCTATACTGAAGTTCATTTATTTATTTATTTTTTTTGGCAAGTTTTGGTAAGTTTGGGTTTATTTTGGCAAGTTTTGAAAAGTTTGGGTATTTTTCGATATGCTCAAAACGACGTCGTTTTAAGTAACTTATCATAGTAACACCCGTTTAACGGAGTTACGATTTTCCGTCAACCATTTTAACGGCGTGTTAATTTGGTCAGTCGACCCTAAATTTGATATTAAACTTAAAAAGTCAAAAAAAAAAAATATAAGATTTTATTGGTCAGGAGTTCACGTTTTTTTTTTTTTTGACAAATTTCTACAAGTTTAGGTTTGTTTTTGATAAATTTCTACAAGTTTATGGTTTTTTTTTTTTTTCTTTCGAAATTACCAAATTAACAAGAGGTTTGTTCCTCCTATGTGTCCAAATGAGAGACGGGCACACACTACATAATGGTGGGCGTTCGGGTACCCGTTCGGGTTCGGGTCGGGTATTTCGGGTTTTCGGGTTTTCGGGTTTAGGAGTATAGAACCCGTTCGGGTATTTTCTAGTTTCGGGTCGGGTTCGGTTCGGGTTCGGTTCGGTTCGGGTAGTAAATAAAAAGCCAAAAAAATTCGGGTTCGGGTTCGGGTCCGGGTTTTTTACATATAAAATAAAAAAATATTTCTAGAAAATACAAATTAATAAGTTTTTTTTATAAAAACGTTAAGCAATACACCTAAATTGATTATTATATATCTATATACATAAATAAACCGAAAAACAACAAATAAAAATTGTAAAATCTATCTAAAATAAATGCTTATAACAAACCTATAACTAATATATTTATAATTATATACATGTTTTATATAATTTCGGATATTTCGGATATCTCGGTTCGGTTCGGGTTCGGGTTCGGTTTTTCGGGTTTAGAAATTTAATACCCGTTCGGATATTTTTAAAAATCGGATCGGGTTCGGTTCGGGTAATTTCGGGCGGGTTCGGTTCGGGTTTTCGGGTGCGGATATTTTGCCCACCCTGACTACATAATTCTTCCACAAGATTCGTCAGTATCACTACTCGGTTTGCCGATTTTCTTCGTCATCTGTCAGTAGCATCGACTGCCGAATTTAGTCTGTCTCGGGATCCAACGGTGAATATTGGAAGTCGTAAGCAAAACTTTGGTATACCTTGTTATGTTTTCCCTTACTGCTTCCTAGGGTTTCAAAAACATGACTACTAGCTTCGAATTTGGGATCAACGGTACTCTCAAATTGTATTCGCATAGTCGGAGCTTCTTTTACGATCGGTGTAAGGGATTTCGCCGGAATCCGAATCGGTTTGCTTCCACTTCAGTCCCGTTTCTTCTGCAGAGGAAACCAGTTACGGTGTCGAGAAATGAGCGTCTATGGGAAGGGTTTTCGAGGAAGAAGGAGAGGCGAATTTCGATTGTGAATTGTCAAGACGATGATGAGAAAGCTAGTTCTAGCTCTAGTGAGGAGGAAGGAAGGGGGACGAAGAAAGGGAAGGATGGGAAGAAATGGCAATGGCAGCCAATTATCAAAGCGCAGGGGATTGGATTTTTGCTGTTACAATTGGGTGTTGTTATGTTTGTCATGCGGTTGCTCCCTTTACCTGGTTCCGAGCCTCGCACTCGCACCACTTTCGTCACTGTACCTTACAGCCATTTCTTAAGTAAAGTCAACAGTAACCAGGTCCAGAAAGTGGAGGTGGATGGGGTTCAGCTTTTCTTTAAGTTGAGAGATGATGGGAATTGGCAAGAGACTGAAAATTATAGGATGCCTGAGTCTTCTGAATCGCTGCTACCTACTGTGGCTCCAACTAAAAGAGTCATTTATTCCACAACAAGGCCCGCCGACATCAAAACGCCGTATGATAAAATGCTTGGGAATAATGTGGAATTCGGATCGCCTCATAAGCCTTCTGGTAGCTTTTTCAACTCTGGATTCGTAAGCCCACTACTCTGTGATAATCAATGGTGTTTTAGCTATCATTTTTTAAAAACTGGTCTTTCAAGTTTCTGTCTTTTTCATTTTTGGCAAGCATTTATCAGAAAAGTTTCTTTTTTTGTTTGTTTTTGTTGCAGATAACTCTTTTCTACATAGCAGTGCTTGCTGGACTTATCCAGCGGTTTCCCATTAGCTTCTCCATGGTTCGCATCTTTAATTGTTTGTTATATGTTAATGTAGTTGTTTATGTTAGACAATTTCGCAGTTTCCTTAAAATGTTGTGGCTGTACACAGAGTACAACCGGCCAGCTTAGGACCCGAAAGTCTGGTGGTTCTGATGGGGGTAAAGTCTCTGCTGGAGGTGAAACTATCACTTTTGCAGATGTTGCAGGTGTTGATGAAGCAAAGGAAGAGCTAGAAGAAATTGTGGTTGGTATTTTAGTTCTTGAAGACCCTGCGAATACTGATTAATTTTCAGATCGTTTGTTAGTCTAGTAAATTTCTTCGACACATGGATAAATCATTGCAGGAATTTCTTAGGAATCCTGACAAGTATGTCCGTCTAGGTGCACGTCCTCCTCGTGGTGTTTTATTGGTGAGTTAAATCAATTGATCTCACGTCTATAATTTTCTAGGAGTTTGAAATGGTTTCATGTTTGGTACTTTGGTTACAAGACCTTAGAATTCCATGCTTTTTTTTTACTTTTGTAGGTTGGTCTTCCTGGAACTGGGAAAACCCTTCTTGCAAAGGCTGTTGCAGGGGAAGCTGAAGTCCCTTTCATAAGTTGCTCTGCAAGTGAGTTTGTAGAGCTGTATGTCGGCATGGGGGCCTCACGTGTAAGGGATCTGTTTGCCCGGGCCAAGAAAGAAGCTCCGTCCATTATATTTATTGATGAGGTTAGAATAGGTACTCTATGTTGGATTCCCTGTAGTAGTTTCTTCCTCTGGGGATTTAAAGAAGACTTTTGGTTTCCCTTTCATGGTCTAGATAGATGCTGTGGCAAAAAGCCGTGATGGTAAATTTAGAATTGTCAGCAATGATGAAAGGGAGCAAACTTTGAATCAACTGCTGACTGTAAGTCCATAATCATGCGCTGTTCCTGCTCAGCTAGCATTATTTATTTTTCCATGACCCATTCTCATGTTGGAATATGCAGGAGATGGATGGTTTTGACAGCAGCTCTGCGGTTATCGTTATTGGAGCTACAAATCGTGCCGATGTCTTAGACCCGGCCCTGCGTCGTCCAGGGAGATTCGACCGTGTTGTTACGGTTGGTAGAATGGACTAGCTATACCTATATTGAATGATTAGTTGTTAAGAATTTTTCTTAGATACTGGCGCATCTTTCAGGTGGAAACCCCTGACAAAATTGGAAGAGAATCCATTTTGCGAGTGCACGTGTTAAAGAAAGAGCTTCCTTTGGGAGAGGACGTCAACCTTAGTAGTATTGCCTCGATGACCACTGGTTTTACTGGGTACGCTTTTATATTTTGTAAATAAATCTTCAGTTATACGTTTTTGGCTGTATCTCATAAAATTTTTCTCCAATTTTGCAGGGCAGACCTTGCGAACTTGGTTAATGAGGCTGCCTTGCTAGCTGGAAGAAAAGGCAAGACTATTGTTGAGAAAATTGACTTCATTCAAGCGGTGGAGCGATCAATAGCGGTATCTTTATATCTCCGCTATTCTACTGGGTACGTAAGGCAATTCGTCAAAGGTTTTTTTAACAAAGCATCTGTTTCAGGGCATAGAGAAGAAAACTGCAAGATTAAAAGGCAGTGAGAAGGCAGTGGTTGCAAGACACGAAGCTGGGCATGCAGTGGTTGGTACAGCTGTTGCAAATCTTCTCACTGGACAGCCACGTGTTGAGGTGAACCACAAAACCTTTTATACATGTGCTACTGTTTCTGCTGTTTTGGAGATACTGAATACGCTTACATGTGCTTATGAGCTATGCTAATATGTGCAAAGGATTCAAGTTATTGTTCATCCTTTTTTTGGTAGAAATTAAGCATATTGCCAAGATCAGGAGGGGCACTGGGCTTTACATACATACCTCCTACCAATGAAGACAGATATTTGCTCTTCATTGATGAGCTGCTTGGACGTTTGGTTACCCTTCTTGGAGGTCGTGCAGCGGAAGAATTTATTTACTCGGGGCGCGTATCAACAGGTGCATTTGACGATATCAGGCGGGCAACTGATATGGCATACAAGGCAGTAGCTGAATATGGTCTCAACCAGAAAATTGGACCAGTGTCTGTGGCTACACTTTCTGATGGTGGGATTGACGACTCTGGAGGCTCACCATGGGGAAGAGATCAGGTAACGTTATTGCACTTGCTATGAGGCTCACCTTGAAAGAATGCAGAACTTACCCTTCCATGTTAATTTTACAGGGGAAACTAGTTGATCTTGTTCAAAGAGAAGTGACAGATTTATTACACTCTGCTCTTGATGTTGCCCTCTCTGTTGTACGAGCTAATCCAGATGTATTAGAAGGACTTGGTGCTCAACTGGAAGGTAATTCATTACCAGATAGTATGAGTTAGTCTATTTTCACCAAACCAGTTTTTTCAAGGAAGTGTAGGACAATGCATAAGAAATCATCCATAAAAGTAGTTTTGTTGATGTGATAACTGGCTGACTCTGATGATAAAAGATCATGTCTTGATGCAGAGAAAGAGAAAGTAGAAGGTGAAGAATTGCACAAATGGTTAAATAAGGTGGTCGCACCTGAAGAACTCAGACTCTTTGTCAAAGGAAAGCAAGAGGCTCTTCTCCCGGCACAAGCTAGCTCCAACTAACAGCTACAATGTTCTAGCATCGATTATAGCCATAAAGACAGTTCCTAACACAAATTCTGTACTTCCAGGTCTGATCTGATTATCACCATTGCCTATGCATAGCATCAATTGTTCCAAAATGCATATAAACACATGAATCAAAATTCTAGAGAACCACTGTGAAATATCAATCTGGTGATAGGTTATAGGTTTACTGGGCATGTGTTGTAAGATTTGGTATTCTTGCTGCGTACAGTTTCTTAAAGAGAAATTGACAACATTGTGTGATTGATTTAGATGTGTATATAAGCCATATACAGATATAATTTTTGCTTTGAGAATAGTGTGGTTCACTCTTGTATTCTCAAAAGTTCCTCTTGTGTCTGTTCTACTTGTTCTTCTTGTATGCATTATTGGCAAACTTGTATGAAATTATGAGATATGTATTGTTTTCAAATAAGATGAAGAAAGAGCTGGCTTATATATATAATTGAAATTGGAAGAACTGTATAGAAAATAAAAACAGAGGCACAATTACTGTACAGTTTTTCTTTTATTTTTTGGAGAAAAGGCCACCTAAGCCACCAAATCCACCATCGTTCTTCTTTGGCGGCACAGCCACCGGAGCCGAGTTTTTACCACCGCGAACGGTTCCCCGACCTCCAGTGGTGCCCCCGCTTTTTGTACCGCCGTTTTTTGTACCGCCGCTTTTTGTACCGCCGCTTTTTGAACCGCCGCTTCTGGTACCTTGTTTCTCCTCAACCTTCTTCAATATTGGGTCAGTCTCGTAGAACTGATCTTGCTTTGTCAAATACCCAAGCACAAAGTCGAGGGGATTCTTCTCCTCCTTGGCACCGCCTGAAGCTCCCTTTGCGGTTGTGGCGTAAACTCTGACGGTGGCCGGAGCAAATGACATAAGAAGCGAAGAAACCATTCTTTTGTTTGTGTCCTTTCGATCTCTGTCCTCTCTTCTTTATCTGTGCTGTGTGTAGTAGTGCGTATGTCTTCGTGTGGCATTTGCCACTAGAGATTATAACGAGGTCGGGTGAATCTCAGCCGTTGGATCTTTTTAGGACAAGCTCTCCACAAGTGTCTTATCTTCTTTCTCTTCTCCCTTCACATATTTTTCTTACTTCAATTTCTTAAGTACATATGTATTTGGGCCTTATGTTTTCTTACTTACTACTTATAAATCTGCTCACATAACATTTAAAGAAGGCAAAATATGCTCCATAACATTTAAGAAACAAACACATTTATGATTTTTCTACCCTTGTAGCCCTAAATGTGTTAGTTTGATAACTTATTTTCAGTGTTATTGTCGGCGACATGTGAGTTAGGCTATCAAACTAAGGCAAAATTATGGCAGACGTCATTTCGGGCTAAAAACTTTTAAAATTGTCATGGGCTTTTACAATGCCCTTTGACCCACAAAAATGCACTGTTCAAGACGAAATTCTCCCATCCTTTTCTGTGTTTTCGCGATTTCAGTTCTGCCAAATTGAATCACCAACGACGACGGTCTTCGACGATGACGGAATGATCGGAAAAGCTTCTACACTCCGGTCATATCTCGCCACGGAGGAGACATCTACGGTGTTTGACAGGGAAATCAGTGAATTTCAGGCAACGGCGGTGACATCGACTACAACAAAGACGAAGATCTTGTCGTGGCGACGTAGGTGGAGACATTGGCGTGAGAGAAGAGGATCGAGGGAGAGACATGGAGAAGAAGATCGAAGTGGAGGGGAGAAGAGGAACGGAGAAGAAGATCGAAGTGGAGGGGAGAAGAGGAACGAAGGAGAGACACGGAGAAGAAGAGCGAAGTGGAGGGGAGAGTTATGGATCTGGTTTTTGTTCATCGTGATTCAGATTTTTCTAATCCGGAAAAAAAAAAAGAAAAAAAAAATCGTCTCCAACAAAAAGAAGAGGAGAGAACAAACAAATCACATGAGGGCATAACGGTCAATTTGACGTGGGGTCAGTACTATTAAAAGTCTGTTTCGCAAAATGGCATATAAGTTTTACTTTTTTAGGAGTAATCATATAATTAATCCTCAAACTATTCATGATCGTTTATTGTATATTCAGGGTTAGCATAAGGGAAATAAAGAGATAAACAATGATGGTCCTTATATATATAGTGGTGAGATAACTAGAAATTTCAACAAGTCACTAGCAATATAAAAATAAAGTTTTTCAATTAAAGATATTGAAAAATTTAGATATGTTACTAAATATGAGCGATTAAATGAAAAATATGAATTACATTAATGTCTAAACAACTTGGTGGGAGGCTGCTCTAAGCGACTAGAGATATTTCACAATAACAAAAATATTTTCGATCGCTAGTAATAACAACACATAACTAGAAACATCAAAAGAAACTACACACTCACTGAATATACTTTTTTATTTATTAAAGTTTTACGCTCTGATGGCGATTTTTTGGGTGATACACCGGTTCATTCCAACCGGCTCTACTTTCCTTTTCCAACGCTTTTTCCGGCAACTGCCGGCGGTTATTTCAGGCTTAATTCGTTATTCGACGGTTACCCATTCCTTTGTAATCCCGCGAATCCTATTTAAGTTCTGTGTCTGTCTTCGAACCAGATCCTTCCTCTGTTTTGAAGTGTTTGAATACTGCTCTTTCTTCGAAATGGCTGATTGTGTTCGTAAACAGATGCAAGAAATCACGCTTGGGATCGATGACCCTGTGGTGAATCTTCCGATTCGCCTTTGCATTGAGGCAATGGATGCTACCCGTTTCAGCATCATTGCTCGTCCTGTGAATCCTCGGAAACAGAATCTCCGAGCGATGATGTCTTCCCTAACCCGTCTTTGGGGTTCTGGTGTTGAAGTTATTGGGCGTATCATCGAGAATAAGAAGATACAGTTCCTGTTTCCTTCTGAAGAGTTGATGCTTTCTGTGATCCGGAGAGGCCCGTGGTCCTTCAATGACTGGATGGTTGTGACCCGTCAATGGACACCAAACCTTCCTGAAGATGCTCTGCAACATATCCCTTTCTGGGTTCAAGTTCGGGGAATTCCTTTTCATTATCTCTCGCTGGAAATGGTCAAGGCTATTGGCGATGAGATTGGGCACTATATGGAGACTGAATTTGATGGCGAGGGTGCTCATCAAGTCAATTATGTCCGTGTTCGATTGCTATGGAATGTTTCGGATCCTCTCCGCTTTCAACGTCCTTTTCAATTTGGGGATGAGACTCATGTTCTGAAATTTCATTATGAGAAACTCAGAAACTTCTGTGGTGTTTGTGGTCTCCTGTCTCACGATGATCCTGAATGCCCCTCTGTTCCCCGTGACCCTAACCCACCACCGCCTCCTTCTGATGATGAGGGTGATGATGATGACGTCTCTGATCCGAGACCTGCACCAACCGGTGCGACTCCACAACAATCTGCTCCTTCTCCTCCAATGGATCCTCCGGTTCCTGATGCTTCTCCTTCTGGTTCGGGAAAGAAGCGGAAGACTCCTGATAACTCTGATGCTGCGGATCATGGCCCCATCCTTTACAGTGATCTCCATAAATTTCGTGCAATGGACAACACTCAGGAACGTTTGTTCAAGCACCGATGTCTTCAATTTGAAGGGGTGGCGCTCCGAAACTGGTTTGGTCCAGGGGACAAGGCCAGTTCTTCCACTACTGCAGATGACACAACCTTTCCGACTCCACAACACACTGATTGTGACGGTACGGTGGGCCAGAAGCCATCGGAGTCCGGATGAATACAGCGTTTTGGAACTGCCGGGGCTTGAAAGGGTCCCTGGTGGTTCGACGCCTAAAGGGAATATGTGACAAATATTCCCCGGACTTACTCTTTCTGATCGAGACGAAGAACTCTGATGCGGTTGTCCATGACGTTGCAGCGGAACTTGGCTTCGATCATGTTAAATGTGTCTCTCCGCTAGGAATAGGCGGTGGTTTAGCTTTACTTTGGAAAAGTTGTATTTCTGTTTCTGTACTTTCTGCTGATGCAAGACTTATTGATGTTCAAGTATCTAATGAAGCTGTTTCCTATTATCTTTCTTGTATTTATGGTAATCCCATCCGTAAATTACGAAGAGTATTATGGAATCGTTTAGAACGCATCAGTGAAACACGTCATGGGCCTTGGTTGTTAATGGGCGATTTTAATGAAATCTTAAATCCTGATGAAAAGATTGGTGGTCGCCCACGTGAGGCCTGGAGCCTGGCTGATTTCAGGAGTATGGTGGCTTATTGTCATCTTCGTGATTTACCATTCATTGGTAACAATATGACTTGGGTAGGCAAAAGACGAGATTATGACATTCAAAGCTGGCTTGATCGAACTTTGGCAAATGATGAATGGCGTGCATCCTTTCCTGCATCTAACGTGGAATACCTTGATCTTGTTGAGTCCGATCATCGCCCGACAATTCTTCGAATTCGTTCCAACACTGATTCTACTTATGGTACTTTTCGTTTTGATTCACGTCTATGTGAGCAACCTAACTTTGCTGAGATAGTCCGTGAAGGCTGGTCTCCTCTATCCGCTTCCTCTTCTACCCCGGTGATGCTTCGTATTAAGAATAGTCGCCGTACCATATCTCGCTGGAAACGCCAGAACATTACCAACTCTGCTCGCTTAATCAAAGACCTTCGTCAGCGAATTGATGAAGCTTATACTGATTCTTCCTTCACCACAGACATGATCAATGCTCTTAAAGAAGAATTGAACCAAGCTTATACCCAGGAGGAACTGTATTGGAAACAGAAAAGTCGTAAGACATGGTTAAAGGAAGGGGATCGTAATACACGTTATTTCCATGCTTGCACAAAGAATCGTCGGGCCCGAAATCGTCTTCTCTCCATTCGTAATCCTCACAATCAACTTTTATATGGTGATCATGATATAGCTCTGGAAGCTGTGCGTTACTTTTCCGAGTTGTTTAAGCATAATGATGGACCAGATATTCACAATATCTTATCCCATTTGCCTGCTATGGTTACACCTGAGATGAATGCTTGCTTAATTCGGGACGTGACTCCTTCTGAGGTCAAAGAAGCTCTGTTCTCCATTGGTCCTACGAAAGCACCCGGCCCTGATGGTTTTACGGCTTCCTTTTACCGCACCTACTGGGATATTGTTGGCGAACATGTAACTGCTGAGGTCATTCAATTCTTCCGTTCCGGTGTCATGCCAGCTGACTGGAATCACACCAATCTCTGTCTAATTCCCAAATTGCATCCTCCACGCACGATGACAGATTTTCGCCCAATTGGTCTTTGCAATGTTCTCTATAAGATCATCTCAAAGATCTTAGTGCGCCGCCTCAAGCCTATTCTCTCATCGGCTGTCTCAGAACATCAAGCAGCATTTATTCCTGGCCGATATATAACTGATAATGTTATGATTGCTCATGAAGTCCTCCATGCCTTGAAAACTCGTAAACGTTGCTCTACTAATTATATGGCGGTGAAGACAGATATTAGTAAAGCTTATGACCGTGTTGAATGGGACTTCCTGGAGGCTGTCCTTCGCTACAAAGGCTTTCATGAACTCTGGATATCTTGGATTATGAACTGTGTTCGTTCGGTCTTTTTTCTGTCCTCATTAATGGCAGTCCTCATGGTACTTTCACCGGCGAGCGTGGTCTACGCCAAGGCGATCCATTGTCTCCTTACCTCTTCATTTTGTGTTCTGATGTCTTGAGCTCTATGCTTCATATGGCTACACAGAACGATTCTATTCAGGCTGTCCAGCTCAGTCCCTGTGGTCCCCGTGTCTCTCACTTGATGTTTGCTGATGATTCCCTGTTTTTCCTCAAAGCTGACTATGCAAATAGTGTGAAACTCCTTCAAATATTCAATGATTATGCTGCTGCATCAGGCCAGTTGATAAATCTTGACAAATCTACCATAACTTTTGGTGCAAAAGTGTTTGGAGCCACACAGGAACGGGTCAAACAAGTACTTGGTATACCCCATGTTGGTGGCGGCGGTAAATATCTTGGTTTACCCGAGCAGTTTGGAAGACGCAAGACAGAGATGTTTGAATATGTTCGGGATAATGTTCATCAAGTAACCAGTGGTTGGCAAAATCGGTTCCTCTCTCCCGCAGGGAAGGAAACACTCATTAAATCGGTAGCTTTTTCTATGTCGGTGTACTCCATGACTTGTTTCAAATTACCTGTTGAACTCTGTTCTGAAATTGATAGTCTTCTCTCCGGTTTTTGGTGGGGCTACAAATCCGGCAAACGCAAACTCCCATGGGTTTCTTGGCGCAAATTATCTCACTCCAAGCGCCAAGGTGGACTTGGCTTCCGCAACCTTGCTGACTTTAACAAGGCTCTCCTTGCCAACCATGCCTGGCGGATCCAGGAACGACCTGATAGTTTGATTTATCGTCTTCTTAAAAGTCGTTATTTCAAGACTACAACAATGTTGAATGCCCCTTCGGGCACACGGCCATCTTATGGTTGGCAATCTTTACGATTTGGATGTGATCTTTTACGTCAGGGTGTACAAGTTGTTATTGGTAATGGTCGTTCCTCTCGGCTTGGCCTAGACCCTTGGTTGCCTACCCAGCCTCCACAATCGCCGCTGCTTACTCCAGGTACGTTACCAACACTCCCCGTGAGTTGTTTGATTGATCCGGTGTCCAAACAATGGGATGAACAGGCGCTGCTCCAATATATTGATCCCCATGATCATCATCTTATCTCGAAGATTTTCCTTCCTCCTTATTCTACTCCGGATTCATTACTCTGGAGTCACCGGCCTGACGGCAATTATACCACCAAGTCGGGTTACTGGCTTGCTAATTCCTTGCATCATGATGATATTCCTACTCTCCCCCATCTTGCGGCTTCTCCAAATATTGCTGCGGCAATATGGCGCCTTGATGTAGCACCTAAAATCCGTCATTTTCTTCGGCGGGCTGGTTCCAAGGCCCTTGCCACTGCTGATAATCTTCGCCGACGCCAGATTCGAGCTACTCGTTTTTGTCGTCGATGTTCTACAGTTGATGAGACCATGGATCATGTTTTCTTTTCTTGTCCATACGCACGGGAAGTTTGGGACTTGGCTGGTTACTCCTTGACCACTTTGGGTGACTTAAACGTGACTTTTGAGTCTAAACTTCGCTTTCTTCTTCAACCTCCTGTGGAGTCCTCAGTTATTATGCAAAATCGTTGTCTTCCCTACTATGTTTTGTGGCGTCTTTGGAAGGCCCGTAATGACTATCTCTTCAATGAGATTTTAATTCCCGGGCATGAAACATATTCTCGTGCTGTTGAGGATTGTCATGAATGGATGGCTATTCATCCCATCCAATTTACGTCACATTCTCCTCCAAATCATCGTCAGGTTCAATGGACTCCACCTCCGGTGGGATGGGTTAAATGTAATTACGATGCTTCGCATCGGGAGGGTGAGTTACACTCTGGGTTAGGATGGGTTGTACGTGATCATCAAGGCATTGTTCTTCATTGTGGTCGATCCAAGTTCCAGGGGCGTACTTCGGTGGAGGAAGCTGAAAGTACAGCTTTAATCTGGGCTATTCAGGCTACTTGGAGTCTTGGGTATCGCTCTATTGAATTCGAGGGTGATAATCAGATTTTACATTCTGCTATTACTGGCTTGTCCTCCTCCATTCGGCTTCGCCATTACCTGCAAACTATAAAGGTTTGGGTTCCATCCTTCTTGGCAATTCGTTTTCTTTTCAAAGTCCGTGAAGCCAATGTTTGTGCTGATATGTTAGCTAGTACCGCACTCTCATGTCCTCATGATTGGGCTCTTTATACTTGTTGTCCTCCTTTTCTTTTCCCATATGTTACTGCTCAATCCTTTGGATCTTTGTAAAACGTTGTTACCGATTAATGGAAATTAATGATGCCAAAAAAAAAAAAAAAACTAGAAACATCAAAACAAAACAATTTTTTCAAAAAGTATATCAAAGTTTTTTTAATGATAAATTCATTTGGAGATCTTAACAATATACCAAATTTTGGATTTATAAACAGTTCGAATAATATACAATTTGTTTCTCATAAAATCCCAAACTTAAACCTTATATCAATAGACCTTAAATTATAAATTGTAATTTGGATTTATAAACCGAAAACTGGATAATATATATGTTTCTCATGAAAACATGGTCTTTACAAGGTATCTTTTATTTTATAACATTATACCATAATTTTGATTTATAAACTCAAATTGCATTATATAGAGTTTGCTTCATAAAAAGATTGTCAATGTAATGTAGCTTTTTTTTTATAATGTTATAACCTAATTTTGGATTTATAAACTCAAACCAAATGATATGCAGTTTATTTCTCACAAAAACATGGTCTTTACAACGTAACTTTCATTTTATAATATTATACCCTAAATTTGGATATAACCTCAAATTGAATAATATCTAGCTAGTTTCTCATAAACAACATGGTCGTTATAATGTAACTTTCATTTTATAACATTATACCTCAATTTGGATTTATAAACTCAAACTGAATAATATATAATCTATTCTCATAAAAACGTGGTCTTTTGTAACGTAGCTTTCATTTGGTAACATATTACCCTAAATTGGATTTATAAACCCAAACCCAATAATATACAATTTGCTTCTCATAAAAATATCGTTGTTATAACGTAACTTTCTTTTTATAACATCATACCATAAATTTAAATTTATAAACTCAAACAAAATAATATACAATGTCTTTCTCATAAAAAGCATAGTTGTTGCACAAGTGGTCTTGGCCTAGTGGCAAGTGGTAAGTCGACAGAGGCAGACAACACCAGTGCACCCGGGATCGAGTCCCGTTCCCTGCAATATGCAGGATTTGGCTATTGGGCCGGCCAATTGTGGTCCAAACCGCTATATATAAATGTGTGGTTGATAAAAAAAAAAAAAAAGCATCGTTGTTATAAGGTAGCTTTCTATATAAGACATTATACCATTTTGGATTTATAAACTCAAACCGAAGCATATACAATCTTTCTCTAGAAAAACATGGTTATTTTTACATAACTTTAATTTAATAACATTAGTTATACTGTTACTAGTAATTATAAGCAATAGATGGTAATGTTCAAAATTAAGATATGATGACTATTAAAGCAAGAAAAGACATATACACACGGAAAAAAATGTGAATTATAAACCTAAACCGAATAATTTACAGTTTGCTTCTCATAAAAAACATGGTCGTCATTGTGTAGCTTTCATTTTATAACACTAAACCCTAATTTGGATTCACATCGCCAAATTTTTAATTTTTAAGTTTATTTTCTAATTTTATATTTTAGTTTTAATTTTATTTTTTTTGTTATTTTATTGATTAATTTATTATTTCATATATTTTTAATTTATTAATTATAATAAATAATTATAATTAAATACTCAAAGCCAATTAAGAACTGACATGTGTCATATCTGAAAAAAAGTTGATGGTGTTAACTTTTTCGTTAAGAGAAATGACTGTGTGTAACAAACAACTTTCTTAGTTTGAAAGTTTAAAGTGTGAGTATTGCTACATTTAATGTTTAAACTGTTAGTAAAAAAATCTCGAGGTTTAAAGTGATAGTACGTGCAATTTTAAAGATTTTTAAATATCTTATAATCAAATCTAAAATCTCATGGTGTATAAACATGCATGAAACATTAAATTATGAACCACTGATGAACCACTCAATAGAGCAATAACACTGTAAATTTTGGCTCCGAATGGTAATAGCGGTTTGTGGTACGGTTATAAAAATGCATAAACAAAATAATTGTGGTGCGGTTCATACAAAACACTGAAAAAAATGCGGTTTGTGACAATACATGAATGATAACATAATAAAAAATTTTGGTCCAATTTCCGCTTTCAAAACCATAAATTAAAATCACCATTCAAGATCTGATGGTAAAATCGGTTTTCAATGCGGACTAAACTAAAAGCGATTTGCGATATCGTTTGAATAGTAAAAATATGTACTATGAAATAAATATTATACTATTATATAAAACAGTGAAAATAAAGGTGGTTTTCTTTTTCTCTGCCTAATTCCGCTTTCAAAACCTCATAATAAAATTACCATTCATAGCCATCGTCTGTGTGAGAAAAATTAGAAAAATAAAATAAAAAGAAGGGGGAATTCGGCAAAAAAAGCCTGTACTTTGCCAAACTTGCCAAAAAAAGCCTGAACTTTAGAATGGCCGAATAAAACCTGAACTTTTCATTGACTTATCAAAATAATCACAAACTTTGCATTGACTTACCAAAATAGACCTCCGTTAAAAATTTCTGTTAAATAGTTAACAGCCGTTAACGATAACCGTTAGTCACAAAACGACGTATCTTTAAAATCAATTTTGGGGGGTTTTGTAAAATTATGACTCGTATCTTTTAGTAGTATATATAATGAATTATGTTCGTAAAACAATCGTAAAGTCCTATAGCACAATGACAATCGACTCTCTTATTGACTATCTCGACCCGGTTCAATATGTGGTGAACACATATTTTTGGGGTTTTTAGAGATCAAAACGATGTCGTTTTTGGGGCTACAAATTAAAGTTTAGTACGATCCAAAAAGTTCAGGTTTTTTTTGGCAAGTTTGGTAAAGTTCAGGCTTTTTTTGGCCAAATTCATATAACTCAAAACGACGTCGTTTTGTGACTAACGGTTGTCGTTAACTGCTGTTAACTATTTAACAGAAATTTTTAACGGAGGTCTATTTTGATAAGTCAATGCAAAGTTTGTGATTATTTTGATAAGTCAATGAAAAGTTCAGGTTTTATTCGGCCATTCTGAAGTTCAGACTTTTTTTGGCAAGTTTGACAAAGTACGTGCTTTTTTTTGCCGAATTCCCTAAAAAGAGGGTACAATGATTGTTTTTGGTTGGAAAGCGTGTATAACTGGTCCTGCGCAGTCTTAATCGACGCCGGATTGTGATAACATAGTATTACATATAATAATGTTTTGGCTTTCATAAAAGATGGGAGTAGGAAACATTTTAGGTAGAGTGACGGAAAATGGAGTCGTCGTCATGCGTTTACAAGAACCCAGACGCGCCAGTGGAGGCGCGTGTGAAGGACCTTCTCTCTCGCATGACTCTGCCGGAGAAAATCGGCCAGATGACTCAGATCGAACGCCGCGTAGCTTCTCCAGCCGCCGTTACAGATTTCTTCATCGGTACGGTACACACATCCTTTTGAAAATTGTGTTGTTATGAAGATGAATTTGAGCTTGTTTATGGACTTGGGGTCACAGGGAGTATACTGAACGCCGGAGGGAGTGCGCCGTTTGAGGACGCCAAGTCGTCGGATTGGGCTGATATGATCGATGCCTTTCAGTGTTCAGCCTTGGCCTCACGTCTAGGAATTCCAGTCATCTACGGCACAGACGCCGTCCATGGCAACAACAATGTCTACGGCGCTACCGTCTTCCCTCACAACATCGCCCTTGGAGCCACCAGGTTTCATCATAACCTCCTTACTCCAGACTTGCAGTGGCTGTGATAACTAACACATGTGGTCACTCGATAGAGATGCAGATTTGGTCAAACGAATTGGAGCTGCCACAGCTCGTGAAGTCAGGGCTAGTGGTGCTCACTGGGCCTTTGCTCCTTGCGTGGCAGTGAGTCCCTTCTCTGTATAGACCAAATTCGAACTTACTCATTTCTAGATACTTAATGAAAAGTTGTTGTCATTCCTACAGGTCTTGAAAGATCCGAGATGGGGCCGAAGCTACGAGAGTTACGGAGAAGATGCTGGACTTGTCTCTGACTTGACTTCCATCGTGTCGGGTCTACAAGGCGAGCCACCTGAACACCACCCATATGGTTACCCTTTCGTTGCAGGAAGGTATACACTTTGAAATTGTATTTGGAATATCAACATTTTCTCATCTACTTGTTCTCTGGTGATAGTAACAACGTCGTTGCGTGTGCCAAACACTTTGTTGGAGATGGGGGTACCGACAAGGGCATAAACGAAGGGAACACTATCACTTCATATGAAGACTTGGAGAAGACACATATTTATCCATATCTCAAGTGTCTTGCTCAGGGAGTTTCCACGGTTATGGCGTCCTACTCCAGTTGGAACGGAAGTAGACTGCACGAAGACTTTTTTCTCTTGACAGAAGTTCTCAAGGAAAAGCTCGGTTTCAAGGTCTGTATAATATCAATTGGATGGAAATCAATGAAAATGGAAGTGAGCTAAATGTGTAAGCATAAAGCTAGTTCTCCTTTTATGTTACCAGGGATTTCTAGTTTCAGATTGGGAAGGTTTGGACCGGCTTAGCGAGCCATGGGGATCGAACTACCGTAGCTGCATTAAAGCTGCGGTTAATGCTGGAATTGACATGGTATTGTCTGAAACCCCATTCAAGACATGTTATCTTTATCAAATGATCTTTCCCGACTCGATTACATGAAGACCAAATATCCATAACCAATCTTTATTGCAGGTGATGGTGCCATATAACTACGAACAGTTCATACAGGATATGACAGATCTGGTGGAGACAGGGGAAATACCGATGACCCGGGTCAATGATGCTGTTGAAAGAATACTCAGAGTAAAGTTTGTGGCTGGTCTCTTCGAACAGCCTCTTACGGACCGAACTTTGCTGGGTACTGTTGGTTGCAAGGTGAACTCTAGTGTAACAAATGCCATCAGATGATATTGTTGTCTTTATTCTAAGATGTGTTAATGCGTTCAGGAACATAGAGAATTGGCGCGGGAAGCAGTTAGAAAGTCGTTAGTTCTGCTGAAGAATGGCAAAATAGCTAATAAACCATTTCTGCCACTAGATCGAAATGCTAAGAGAATTTTAGTTGTGGGAACGCACGCAGACGATCTTGGATATCAATGCGGAGGATGGACAAAGACATGGTTCGGTCTAAGCGGCAGAATCACAATTGGTAATAAAGCAATTGCCATATGTTTTAGATAGGGACTTTATTTGGGAGAGCCCATTGGATGCTGTCGAAAAGTTAATCATTATGAATTTATATTTGTCTGAAAATGCAGGGACAACGCTTCTGGATGCCATTAAAGTAGCAGTTGGGGACAAAACCGAAGTGATCTACGAGAAAACTCCATCAAAGGAAACCTTAGCCTTGAGTGAAGGATTCTCTTATGCCATTGTTGCAGTGGGGGAATCTCCCTATGCAGAGATGACGGGCGATAACTCGGAACTCAAGATACCTTTTAATGGTAGCGACATTGTAACTGCAGTTGCAGAGAGAATCCCTACTCTGGTGATCTTGATCTCAGGACGCCCTGTGGTTCTTGAGCCGATGGTTCTTGAGAAGACAGAGGCACTGGTCGCCGCTTGGCTGCCTGGAACTGAGGGGCAAGGGATGGCTGACGTTATTTTTGGAGATTATGACTTCGAGGGGAAGTTACCAGTGAGCTGGTTCAAATCTGTCGAGCATCTCCCACTAAATGCTCATGCCAATTCATATGACCCATTGTTTCCTTTTGGTTTCGGTCTTAATTCAAAACTGGTGTAATTTCACCGGTCTGATTAAGGTACAGGGATGTGAGGGAAGTATCAAATGACATTACAGAAAATGTTGTATATGTATATGCAAACAATAAGAAAAATTGTATAGTTGATGTGCCATTGGTTCTACGAAACAAGAACTAGACCAGCTCATACTCATTATTTTGGTGACAGGACTAGAGTACTGCAAACATTAGCTATTTTATGCTATTTTATCTACGCTTATCTTCGGCTAATTGGCCAGACACCTTATCATATGGAGGAAGATGGAGTATGAGCGGGGTGTGGTTTTCACATTGTCGAATCGAAACATTCAATATAGAACTGGATATACAATCCTCATACATCGACAGCTCTAAGCCTCTAAACACCAAAATAAAGTTCTTGACTTATGGATCCAATCCAAATCAAATTAACAGTGAGCTGAAACTAGTTTAGCATATAACATGGGATCAAGTTTATGAACAAAATGGCAATACAAGGTAAGAATCTAGGATCACTTATCTATAGTCCAAAGTGACAACAAATACGCTAGTTGCTAATTACAACATAGTATTCATGGGTTAACAACTTAACCCGAACATCAGATCAAACTACGTAATCAGCCTACTCTTGCGGGATTTGCTAGTCTTTTGGCTTCTTGCCGGAGTCAAATAGAATCTAAACAAACTATTGTCAAGGTTTTCTCGGGCATGCATACCATCATTTGTTTTTCTCTGATGAATTGGTTTACCCTCAATGCCATTGACCAATCCATCGCAAGAGCTTCTCCCAACCTCAACACTGTTAATAGATCCATGAAACAAACCATCACAAGAGCTTCTTCCAGTGACAATGTTAGCACCACTAAACACGCCATCACATGACTTCCTTGCGCTTACGCTGTAGCTTTTCAAAAGCTTCTCACTAACCCCACCATTGGTTTCTCCTTTGGCTACTCTCCTAAGCTTTAACAAAGACTCGGCCAAAGAACCCTCCACCGCATTCCCTTCAAGTTTTAAACTTTGCTCGGTTTTGATTTCGTTCTTGGTCTCGTATTTCCTATGTATGAGTCCCCAAAAGTTCCATCCCTTGGGCCATTTCTTTTTTGGTTTCTTTACCTCTTCAACATTCTGCAAACCCTCTCGAGCAGCAATACAGATCTTTCCTTTACCACCTAATTCTTTGCTCTCTGGTTTGTGATTTTTCCTCGAGTACCAATTTGAATCCCGAAGTTCCTTCTCGGTAACCAGTAACTTAGCTCCATGAAACAAGCCAACAGTTTCAGGTGATACCTTTGCATTCGAGATTGGTTTCAATTCATCAACCTCGAGCAATCCCTGTGGATCAAAGCTTCTTCTCGGACGAGAATCCGAGTAATAATCCCTGGTTTGAAGCGTCCCGCCAGGACTCTTATCTTCAGTCACAGTGGACAATGGCGTGAGCTTGTGATATGTTTTCTCAAGCAAGCATCCATCCCACGAAGCCCTAGGTTTCTCAAACGAGATCCTACCTCCATCAAGAGACAATCTAGGATCTACATCACACGAGTGACGGCTCAGTGAAAAATTCTTAAGTTTCCTACTCAAAACCGACGCCATATCTTTACCGTTATTCTTCTTGATTTGGTCTCTCCAATCTAGATCTATAAACTCCTTCATCGTCTTGTGCTCTCCGCTTTCGATTTCGTCATCATCGACGAATAGGTCATGGAGAGAGCTTGCGCTTGACCTAACGTCACAGGATCTCCGTCGCGGCTGCTCCGAAATGAACGCGGTGGATCGGTCGCGAACGGAATGGGATCGAATACGACGGAGCTCAGGAGTTGGAATGGAAGATGAATGTGCTTCTATGGTGGCGAGACGTTCGCGGAGGCAAGAGGCGCAGAAACCACTGGTTGGTACAGCTGATTGGTGACGGTGGCATAAGGAGGAGGAGGAACGACGGCGGTTGGTTTGTTTGACGTGGGCCATGGCTATGAGCGGCGGCGGTGACTTACGACTAGTTAGATTCTTCAGTCTTGGTCTAGGGTCAAACCTTGAAATTCCACTTCCTTAAAACCCTTTTTCATCTCCGGTGGAGATTATTGCATAAGGGTTATTTAATATTTGTGTTGTAGAAACTCTAAATATAAGCAAGGTATCATCTAGTATCAATTTTATGGAGAAAAATAAACTGTTATCCAAAATTTATGTGACAAGATACTCTTAAGGGGAGGACAGTTGTAAGTTTATTGTAGTCAGATGGGTAAATTTATCGTTGATAACGCCATTTTAATCCGGTTGTTAAATTTCGTAACAGAATTTGTTAACGGAGTTTGGTTCCGTTTACTTTTTCCGTTTAAGCTAACAGCCTAACACGACACTGTTTTTCTTAAACATAAATCCCCAATTTAACAACTCCAATTGTTACGACCTCCTAGTTTTGGTAGAGCATGTACAAACTCTCCATAAACAGCTTTTTCAACTTATTTGAATGGATATATATAAAAAAAGACAACCATTTTAAGATTAGGAGTCAACTTCATAATTTTTAAATGTTTTTTTATTTATTTAATTCACCTTAGCATTCAATATAATTCTCCTAAACATGAATATTTTTAAAAGTTATTGAATATTCAATAAAATCATAAAAAATTTTGTTTGGAATGTTAGTTAATACAGTTCCTCAAATCTCGAATTTTAAAAACAAAATAATTTATGCAATCTCAACAATTTTGTTTAAATGATATATTTAATATATTTATAAAAAATATTCGAGATTTATGATTACATTTTATATTTTATTTTACTATAGTTAAATAAATTTAAAATAATTAGAGAATATTTTAAAATTCTTCTAGGTTTAGATGTAATTAATACAATTCCTCAAATCTCGAATTTTAAAAACAAAATAATTTATGCAATCTCAACAATTTTGTTTAAATGATACTTTTTAATGTATTTACAAAAAATATTTGAGATTCATGATTACATTTTATATTTTATTCAACTACAGTTAAATAAATTTAAAATAATTAGGGAATATTTTAAAATTCTTCTAGGTTTAGATGTTACTTGTAATCTATATATGCCACTCAAAAACATCATTGGTTCCTCACTAATCCTCTCTTTTGTTTTTTATGTTACAGGTTCGAAATCGAGGCACTAAATCATTTAGGTATATGTTTTCCATCTCGACTCTTAAAGTTCATGAGCATCCAACTTAAAACCAATTGGTGCTTAGTGGAAAGACTCAATCCATTTATATATTACTAATGATCTCTCTAACTTCCGATGTGTGATTTAATTTCTAGTTCGCTCCTTCGAGATGATGGCTCTCTGACCATTAATTTCGGTATGTTCGTGTAAGGATAGATGGACTAATTTGGGTCATATCGATAACAGATCGGGTTAAACATTGTGGTTTGATTACGCGCATTTGGGCTTTGAGAGATCTGATACATCCAAAGTTCAGATTTTTTCGGTCATATTGAGTGCAGATTTTTTTTGGCAAGTTTGACAAAGTTCAGATTTTCTTTTGCGGAATTCCCAATTTATATTTCTTGGACCGACTATTATTTCATAACATAACATAATGGGTATATCTTCTACCAAATGTTTGTTTTAATAATTCGACGATTGGTCGATCTTATAAAATATTTTAAACTAGGAAAATAGGCTAATACAGTACTACATTGGCAACAAACAAGTATTATTTTACTTTCTGGTCCGAAATGATTAAATAACTTATACTTCAACTTCTTTTAAAGTGTTCACGGACAAATTAACCTTTTTTGCAATAAGTGGTTTATTATGCCAAGTACTACTACTACTATACTCGATCGAGATGGGGTAAAGAGATATTTCCATCTTACATCCCTCTTGCACAAATGTGTAGGTGCTATAATAATAATTATTTATTTTTAATTATGGATTTTAAAGGAATCTAATCGAAAGTAGGAGTGTAAATAAAGTGGACAACACGAGTAACATAGAGATTCGGAGCCAAGACAAGTTCCCAAGAGAAGTAATGTGTTGTTCGAAAACATAGTAAGTCCCCAAGACAAACAGTGTTTATCTTATTACTATCTTTATCTTTTTGTCGACAAGTTCAGATTTACTGTAATTGTTCTCCTTTTCTGATGAAGATTGGAATCTCCCACGTGTTTCTTTCCGATCCAGTACTGTGACTGTTCAGTCTTAATTTATTTTATCGCTCAAGGTGTAACAAGAGTACAAAGATAATTTTCTTAATTTGATCAAAATTATAGTATTCCGAAAGTATGAATAAGACTAAGGTACTGAATGGGACAATTGTTTATGAGTGGAAAAAAGGTTGGTTAAAAAAAAAAAGGGTAATTTATATAGGTTGCCACAAAATAGTTGGGTCATTTTATACATAGGGATTTTTGTTGCCAGCCCATGTTAGCCTATGTTTTAAGCAGAACATAGGTTCACTGATCCAAGACCCTTGGTTTTGCTGAGTAATTACGAACCGATGCCACCGTCTCGGTTTGTTCTGATTTGGGGAAGACTTTCGTGGACCACAATTGTCCACGGTTCAGGGTTCCTGATTTTGCGATTTTGTGTTTCCAATATTCAGAACTGAGCAATTGGTGAGAAAATTCGACGGTGTAGATTTTCGGAAATTCAAATTTGCATCTAATGTCAACAGTGACAACTTAGTTAGTGGAAGTAATTCGTGGACATGAAGTGTACACGAGTACTGGTACAGCCTCCTACGCAGCTTCCAAAGCCGCTAGGTATTCAGCTTTTGTCGTGGAGTACGCCACAACGCTTAGACTGGAACTCTTCCAGCTAAACGCACCGCCATCCAGACCGAAGACATAACCAGATCGAGATCTG
>OVAF01000964.1:10913-28113 GCA_900406245.1 Odontarrhena argentea
TATATATATGCTTTAATCTTTTGTGTGTGTTTATCCAAGAAACTGAAACAAAACATGTAGGATTTGCGGATTTACCCGTAGCAGAAACGAAGCTTTGTTTAAATCCAACTCTTCACAACTTGCTTTATCTTCTGGACTCAAGTCTGGGGCATTGCAAACTGCCCCACTCACTGATATCACAGAGAGATTGATGATAAATGCCACCATAAGTGCTAATCCACTTTCTATCAAATAATACCGACAAGCTTCCTGCAAATGAAAATGAAGAAGTTAAAGCTCATAGCATCTATGAAAATGTATGCATGCTAAGGAAATTGATTACCTTAATGCCGCTTACTGACCGAGGAATCTTTCGAGAGAGAACCAAGGCCGAATGGAGAAAGAGATTGTGCCTTTGAAGGAGAAAAAGAGATGAAAATTTCTGTTGAAAATCTTGTAATGGGGTTGAGAGAAAGACATGGAGGGTTTCTTACGGCATAACCATGGCACCGAGGAGAGAGATCGCTAATCCAGTTGCACCATTTCCCTTCAACTGAGGAACAAAAAGACCATAGAGGACTTCATGTGGGTCTGGCTTGGAGTAATGAAGTTCAACCAAGAAACATAGAGCAATGGTGAACACAAGAAAGACGATGAGGAACTCGAGCTTTCTAACCTGTAAAGATACAAAAGCACAACATTCTCAGCAAATAGCCTCTGGACAACAGATATGAATCAAAAACGAAGAAATGTAACGGTAATTTTACCCCATATCGTTGAAGAGCTAGAAGAATCAATGTACTAAGTCCTGTGAGAAGTACACCAATCCAAATCGGAATATTGAAAAGCATGTTTAATGCATATGCTGTTCCAATAACTGTATACAAAGAGAAACAATGATGGATTCATCAAGTAGCATTTGCTTGAAAAAATGAACATAATGTAAACAATTATATCAAAATCATCACTGCAACAGAAGAAACCTCATGCCTTCAGGAATGTCACAAGCGACGACCGCGAGTTCTGCTGCTAACCATAGCATAAAGTTTGGAACTTTAGAGTACTCAGCTCTACAATGCTCTGCTAAATGCATTCCTGAGATCAAAGAGTCAGCATTTCAAAATAGTATAAAGCAAATGGACGCATCGATTGATGTAAAATGAAGACTAGAATATAAGAAAGACTTTGTTTGGATTTAGAACTAAACCTGTGACAACACCAAGATTTGCTGCTAGTGATTGAATGACCAAAGCTGCACAAGATGCCACCAATATGATCCAGAGTAACTGTTCAATGTGATCAGAAACGTTTTTATCAGAACCAGCAAAGACCAAGGCCTAGATTGTTCCTAAGGCCAAGTAGGCCTAGATTCTTCACATATCATACATTATCTGTTTGCGAAACTGAAGATACTCACTTAGTCACATACACAATATAAACCGTAAGGNACCGTAAGGGTAAGCCTGAGAAAGACTAAAGAAAGTAAAGGGTTAAACCGATTGTAACGTTACCTCATACTTGTATTGAGCTCCTGACTGAAGATCAGTCTCAACTATACAACAACAAAAAAGTGCCTATCCTTGAATAAAGTGTGGTTATGTTGTAACAGAATCATCCACATTAATGAACCATTTACAATTTATAAACATAAACCGAAACTTACAGTTTCCAGGATCAATGTAAGCAATAGAGACAAGAAAGCCAGGGCCTAAGTATGAGAAGAAGTTTTTCCAGCTCTTCTTCTGCATGTGATACACAAACAATCGATCATTAACAACACTCTCTAATCCTTTTGAAATTCAACTAAACCTTAAGGCAAGAATCAAACTCATAAATTATGATACAAGAGCAAAGAAGAAGAGAAAACCTCAGAGACAACAATCTGATCAGAATCGGAGTTTTGGATGAGGGGAGAGTTGGAGAAACCAGTTGGTGTTGTTGGAGCCGCCATCGCTTCACTCCCTTACGTCTCTTCTCTTTGTATATTAAGCCAACCTCCACAAAAAGATGAATCTACAGATAGAGATATATATACACACAACATATGTATATGGAATACTTTGTCAGAGACATTTTGAATGCATTACAAATCTTTTTCTATTAATGCAAATGCCAAAACTATTTATTTTTTGAGGAAGAATTTCATAAAATGAAAATTAAGAGAAAATGGGAAGGTGGTTCTTGACTCTTGTAAAAACTAGGAAATTAGCATTTTTATATTCTACTCCTATAGAAAATTATGAAAATTAAAATTAAATGGTATGGTCTATCTAAAATCAAATTTTTTTTTAAAAAAAAATTACTTTAAATATAAAATATTTCAGTTTATTTTTCTCAGATTTAAAATTTTCATAGTAGTTATGACTTTTTCTCTTCTATCTTGACTAATAGTTTTAGCACTATTAAGCCAACTCAAGTAATAAAGCCAAAATAAATTATATTTCCCAAGAAGAAACGCTTATTAAGCAAAAAGGAGAAGAAGAGATTTACAGATGGGGCCACGTGGCGCATAAGTTAACGGTTAAGACAAAACATGGGACCCAGAGAAGGAAGTGCGCGTGGTGAGGATCTATCCGAAGTGGGACCCAAATTCACTTTTGTCTTTGGTAAGATTTGTTTTTTTTTTGGTTTTTTTTTTATACAAAAGACTCGAATACGGTTTCTGTTTTATAAATAATCACTACGTGGAAGCCCCTTTGGCCCAGTGGTTGGTCAAAGGTTCATTAATGCTTATACACACTAGAAGGTATAGGGTTCGAGCCCTAGATAATGCGATTTATTTGAAATTATGCAGATTAATGGAGGCAAGTTTACATGAGATATCTAACATTGTGCAAGTAGACCCGTTCGCCGTGATCAGACGCATTGAAGGTGGAGGGCGTGGATCTATAAGGGTTGGTTAGAATTGACCGTTGTAGAATCGTCTATGTAATAGTTCTTCATAATTTGTAATAAAAATAATAAATCAGACGACAAAAAAAAAATAATCGCTGCGTAAATCGTATTGACATTGTTAAGTACACCTATAATAGTACGTGTACATATCCTTCTCCCCTCTTCTTTTTTTTTAGAAAAAAATTGATTATCGTACTTCTTAGTTAAAAAATAAGAAAATTATACTGTAGTATACTCTTAAAAACCTTAAAGCTGTTCATGTTATTGGCTTATCGCTGATATATCATACGAACCATTGGTTTCAATTTCAAATGTCAGAAGCAAATGAAATCAAGAATATGCCAAAGTTGAATTCGACCTCCACAATGCACGGTCATTATTATATCAACAACTTCTTTTTAACAGCTCCGTTATGAAAATTCGGTTATATAATTAAGAGTATTTTAGATATTCTTCATACGTCGTAATTCGATTTAAATAAGCTTTAGTTGGCTAACGTAAACATGTGACTATGTGAGCATGTTTATAATGGATGGTTTGATAATCCGTAACGTGACAAATTCAAAAATGTTTTGTTTTATTTCTGCCTTAAATAGCACAAACTATTTTGGTTAATAGAGAAATGGAAGATGCACACAAAACCATGGATCCGATCTAAGAAACTAGTCACNGACTATGTGACTATGTGACTATGTGACTATGTGAGCATGTTTATCATGGATGGTTTGATAATCCGTAACGTGACAAATTCAAAAATGTTTTGTTTTATTTCTGCCTTAAATAGCACAAACTATTTTGGTTAATAGAGAAATGGAAGATGCACACAAAACCATGGATCCGATCTAAGAAACTAGTCACAATATTCTTTTGTATAAATAGTTAAAATATTGAGAAAATGAATTTATGTTTAAATCTAAGAAACTAGTCATTAATTGAGTGTTTTTTTTCTTTTTTTTTTCCTTTTTAACTTATTTATCCCGTACTTATAAGAAAATCCATATTCATATATATTCTAGAAAAGATAAGTTAAAGTTTTGAGTATTAAACTTCATCTCACTAATTAATGTTCAAACATAATTAGGTAAGAAAGTCAGTACTCTTTGTATTTTTTATTTGACTATAAATCTTCAATTGAGAAACAAACTAAATCATTTGACTATAAATCTTAAGTATAAATAAAATGAAAATTTATTATTCTTGACTAGGGAAAAACGCCTTTTCATGTATAATTATATGTTGTTATATATATATAATCAGCCTATGTAAAGCTAACTTCATAAAAAAGAAGCTAAGAGAAATCATAAAATGAGTTATACCATGAAAACGTTAATGGTATTTGTTTTCATTGCCCTCTTCAGCATATCTTATGTCCATTGCCAAACAATTTCTCCGACTTCTGATACCAGTTTGTAGTTATACCTCTACTTTTTCTACTTGTGGATGTGATTTTGTCATTTTAAAAAAAATAAATTATATTGGTTTGACAATTATAATTAATAAGCAGGTAACGAGAACGATCTCGATGCGCAATGCTTCAAATGGAATCCGTGCTATCAGGGAGGAAACATAGGTTGCACTAAGCTTTGTAGAAAGAAATCGTACCAAAGAGGCTTTTGTAGACCGGAAGGATGCTGTTGTGAAAATCTTGGATCATCAAGTTTTCTATAGATAAAATCAAACGTACCAAATAAGAGTTTCGGATGAATTTTCTTTGCCCACAAATTTGAACAAAAACAAAATGCAACTTTAAAGAACATTGTAAATATGTCACATGCGCATATTACTACATATCTCAACTCAACTAATGAATTGTGTCACGTATTACACCGACTGCCTTATTTAATTTAGATTGATATTATATAGGTAACACACATATACACACAAACTTTTTTAGCCTACTTGATCCTTCGTAATTAAACGGGGAAAGTATCAATGTTATTTCACATACATGTTTTTAGCCTAAATCTTAATAGTTGGTAGTTCACAGCATGCTTTAACTCTTGTACTTAAGCCAATATATCTAGGGATGTTGTTAAGGGCTTTTCAACCCTTTTGGGCCCGACCCTTTCTAAACTCGACCCGCCATTAACTTAAGCCCGTCAAGGGCTTATCATTACTAAACTTTCACGAGCTGACTTTGTGGCCCGTGGTGGGTTACTTTTACAAAAAAAAAAAAGTTGCATGATGTTTTAGCTAACAAAAAATAGTTTGTTGTTAAGATTTATGACTACAAAACAGCATGACGTTTTTTATCATGAATGCAAAACAACAAAACGTTATAAAATCATCATCATCATCTCAACACAAAACCATTCTTTGCTTCACCTGTAAACTTTCAACTTTCATCCCCAAAGTTGTTTTGAAAAGAGAATCTTAAGTCACACAAATCAAAACTTTTTAAACAACTACTGTGTGACCACCTTCAATCCCTCACCTTTCCTTGAGATCTCAATCTGAAACTTTCCTCAGATCTTCAAAGTCACCTCCTTTATCTTCTTCCCCAATTCGATTATTCTCCAGATCTCTACAAACCCTAATCCCAGCCTCATCCATCATCAATGGATCTCGCAGCAGAAGAGCTTCAATTCCTCAGCATCGGAGGTATCTTACGCGAATCCACAACAATCCCCAATTCACACAAATAGTCGGTCTGATCGGGTTCAATTGAATACGAGAGAGATGAAAGAAGAATCGGCGGAGTTGAGGACGATGAAGAAATAAAATCAGAAAAAAAAAAAAAATCTGAGGTGTAACGTCGTCGTTTTACACCTAAACTTTTGGTGTAATTAAACTCGTTATAGGCCCGAGCTCGTATTAAACCCGTGTGTAATAAACCCTGCAGTTTTCTATATCATTTAGCATGGGCCACGGGTTTAAAAATTTCACACGGGCCGGGCTAGCCCTGTATTTTTAAGCCCGTCACAACATCCCTAAATATATCTCAAGACCCACACATGACGTGTTGTACCAATCAGTATTTATTAAGGAAAGCGTCATTACATTCGTCAACAACAACCCATTCTCTAATTTGAACTTGAAGTCTCGTACTCAATATAACTTATTAGCTTTCTTCTCAGAATCTCACTTGTTAATCATCACTCTCTCTCGTTCTTCTTCTTCGTCTTCGTTGTTGTTGGTGTTGTTGTTGTCTCTGCATCTACGCAACAGTCTTGGTATCTGAAGCAGCCTATGAGATGATCATTCGTGAGTCCAGCAGCTTGCATAAAGGAGTATATAACCGTTGGACTAACGCTGCGAAAGCCTCTGCGTACTAAATCTTTGCTTATAAACTCGGCTTTTGATGTCTTCACAGGGACTTGTCTTTGATACCTGAATTGGCTCTGTGCAGGCTTGTTGTTCACAAAGTTCCACATGTACTTCTTAAATGATCCGTATTCAGCTATAACCTGAATGACATAACAAATTAACAGTCAGAGACATTGTTAGTATATCCAGAGAAGTTATGAGTTTTGAGTAATGTAGATCAGAAATGTGAGGTTATGTTACCTTGCGCACATGGCGTGAGTTATCGAGGATTGACCGTATCTTGACCTCTGATAGTAAGGATATGGCAGCTGCTACCTTTTTCTCGTTCAGTTCGGAAACAGCAACAGGATCGAAGTCCATGAAAACTTCCCTGTTTTAAAGAACAAAGCAAAATTAAGCAACCTGAGATCAGAGGTCATACAGAACTTCATATTGTGTTTCTGGCTTGGCATCAGTAACTTCATAATGTGTTTTCATAACATATTTTTAAGGGCTTGGTTTGGTTACCTGAGTAATTGTCTTCTGGAAAGAATGTCAGTCCAAGAGAGTTCGGCTAGAGCACCAGAGAGGGATAGTAACTCAAAAAGCTTCCTACACATTTCAGCATAGTGTTACGAGACTCCTACAATTTTATATTTCTGATAAAAGGAAAATAGTTGAGGAAGCTACATACTTGTCATCATGTACAGGAACTCCCCATTCTTCGTCGTGGAAAGCAACATAAGACGGGTCTTTTCCGAGAACAAAAGATAAAAACATCATCAGTGGGTCATAATAGAGAAGCAAGCAGGAAGATAGTGCCATAAGAAAGCGATAGAGAGTAAGTGGAAAAGCTACTTGCTTTGCAGGTATACTCATAAACAAATTTAAGTGGTTAACATTGTTAGCCAATCGAAAGATATATAGTTCGCTGAATGTCGTGAACAAATGAGACGTTTCACATCGACATGGTACATCATAAGTTATCAAACATAACTAATGATCTACACAATGCTCACTTAACAATGTACAGAGCAATTCAAACATTTGATCCACTTCATCAAGAAAATGACTACACCAACCTAAAAAACATTAGCTCCTAGTCTCAGTATCAGTTCCATTGACTCAACTAGACAACTTCATCATCTCTTCACTGATACAGACAACTAATGAACGGTAGCGATTGAAGATGAACAGAAGAGAGAATTCTCAGATTCTTACCAGCTTTAGGCGTGATCCAAGCACACCTTCTCCGACCATCAGCGAAACAATCACCATTACCACCAACCTTGTCCTCATCTTTGACACCACTCACCTTCCTCGCAGACGAAACAGACCCATTTCGCCTGACAGACTTCTTACAGCTCACAGAGGACGCCACGCTTATAGGAGACGACTCACAAGAAGACGAAGCATCAGACGAATACGAAGCAGTCATAGAAGCACTGTTCTTCCTCAAAATCGAAGAGCAAAGAGACGAGCATTGCTTCAAAGTGGTCGTCGGAGAATCCGGAGTATCTGGTTTCTTCGTTTGCACATCTCTTGACTCAATACTCTTCTTCTCCAGTTTCATACCCGGAGGTCTCCTCTGTAGCTTGTTCCCGGTCGGACCAAGAACTGATCGGAAGTCACGTTCACCGGAATCCACTGACCGGAATCGAGGAGGAGCCGACATTGACACAAGAAAAAATTAAAACTTTTCGATTTCACAGATCTAGCACTAAGAACAAAACTACTCAAACCTCAATTTCCAAAAAAGATTGCAACAGACTCTAACAGCTACATTAAAAGCAGAATGAGACTTTTATTCACCCAAAATTTTCCATATTCAGGAATCCTCTAGCAAAATTGCTTACTTGCTTCACGAGAAAACTATGATTCGAAACAATGAGAAAGTGAGGACTCTAAGAACAGTGAAGAAAAAAAAGCCTATTGACTTCTGAGGAAAACCCAGAAAAAAAGAGAGCAAGGCTTTTCTGATCGAGAACGAAACGAATCAAATCGAAGCAGAGATGAGAGAGAAAGAGGAAAGAAACGTGACACCAATCAGCGCTTAACACGTAATCTTTTGGTTCTTCCACTTTTTTCCCGACCCGGTATTAAAACGGGTATGGGTTTTTTGATTAATTACTCTGTAAGGTTTACTGACTTGTTTAATCATTTAATTTATGTATCTGAGATTAGGAATGTTTGCTTCCCATGTCAAGACAAATAACTTTTAATTAATTCAAGAAAGCGAATGTCTGCTTAAAAAATTACCATATGATTAGGCTTTTAATTTATACAAAACTACAAAACTAAATGCCAAATTTTCTTGTAAGGTTGAAAAATAGCTACAAAAGGGACCCACTTATCTTAACAACATTCAAAAATCCAAAGTTTCATTCATTTTTTTTTTGCTCAAACCTCCTCCAATGGCTTCATCACTTCCTCAACTACCAAAACCNTTTATACAAAACTACAAAACTAAATGCCAAATTTTCTTGTAAGGTTGAAAAATAGATACAAAAGGGACCCACTTATCTTAACAACATTCAAAAATCCAAACTTTCATTCAGTTTTTTTTTTTGCTCAAACCTCCTCCAATGGCTTCATCACTTCCTCAACTACCAAAACCCATTTCACCATTCTTCAAAACGCCGCCGTTTTCGGCCAAACCACTCGTCTTCCTCAACTTCCAAACCCGTTTGAAATCATCCTTCGATGTATCAGTCAATCTTAAGAAGAAGAAGAACGCTTGGCTCGACCCGTTTGATGACGGTGAAGATCCCGATAACGAATACGGGTCATTGTTTGCTGATGGTAAGCAAGAGGAGGATCCGAGACCACCGGATAATCCTGATAACCCTTACGGGTTCCTGAAGTTCCCGATGGGTTACACTGTTGAGCTTGCTTCTTTGCCGTTGAAAATCAGAGGAGATGTGAGAAGATGTTGCTGTGTTGTCTCTGGGGGTGTTTACGAAAATCTTCTCTTTTTTCCGACAATTCAGTTACTTAAAGACAGGTGAACAAGTAAAGAAATGTGTCTTTAGTTTTATCATCTTACACCCTTAAATTTTTGTTTCTCTGTTATGTTTTTTTTTTTAAGGTATCCTGGTGTTCAGATTGATATATTAACGACTGATAGAGGGAAACAAACTTATGAATTGAACAAAAACGTGAGATGGGCTAATGTGTATGATCCAGACGATGATTGGCCTGAACCAGCTGAATATACAGACATGCTTGGGATTCTCAAAGTTTGTGCCTTTTTCATTTTTTTGTATTTCTTCTTGTTATGTATCAGTAAGGTTAAGTTGATATTTTTCTTTAAGTTCTGTTTCAGGGAAGGTACTATGATATGATTCTGTCCACGAAGCTTGCAGGATTAGGCCATGCTGCGTTCTTGTTCATGACAACGGCTAGAGACAGAGTTAGTTACATTTATCCGAATGTTAACTCTGCTGGAGCTGGTTTGATGCTGTCTGAAACCTTTACAGCAGAAAATACTAACCTTTCAGAGTTAGGCTATAGAATGTGAGTTCTTTTTTACTCAAAACCCTCTTTAACAAATGTGTAGACTTTTGGGAAGTGTAGATTGAGTGTTGATGTTTTCAGGTATGATCAGATGGAGGATTGGTTAGGAAGACCGTTTAGGAGTGTTCCAAGGACTCCTGTGTTGCCACTTCGGGTATCGGTTTCACGGAGATTGAAAGAGGTTGTGGCTCAGAAGTATAAGAACGCTGGGGTAGAGACAGGGAAGTTTATAGTGATCCATGGAATTGAATCAGATTCGAAAGCATCAATGCAATCAAAAGGAGATACTGATAGTTTGCTTCCACTTGAAAAATGGGCTCAGATATCAAAGGGTATAAGGTAACTAGACTACAACCTCAGAATGTAGATTTTATGGTGTAACGATTGTCTCTGAGATGGTTTCTATATATGTTCAGGGGATTCAAGCCGGTTTATGTGATTCCGCATGAGAAAGAGAGAGAAAACGTCGAAGACATTGTGGGCGATGATACATCTATAGTGTTCATCACCACACCAGGGCAGGTAATGTGAAAGCATCTGTCTGTATTTGAAATGAGCAGTGTTGAAAACTCTGATTATACTTGATTCTTTTTATTGATCTTCACATAGTTGGCTGCTCTGATTAACGACTCGGCTGGAGTTATTGCAACAAACACAGCTGCGATTCAACTAGCGAATGCTCGAGACAAACCCAGGTGAAATGATCTGATTAAGATAAAGGGTGATTAATGTTTTCAAGAAATGACATTTGTTTGTTTCTGTTTCCTTGTAGTATTGGGTTGTTCTCTTCGGAAGAGAAAGGAAAGCTCTTTGTACCAAATGCAGAAGAGAAGAATAACTGTGTAATCATTGCATCAAAGACTGGAATACTAGCAGATATCGACATAGGAACTGTTAAAAATGCAATGGAGATCTTTGAAGGATCATTGGCTCTCGTGTAGATAATTGTACAGTTTCTGAAACAAGTTATATATAGTACTTATGTGTAGAAATCTATTATTATATAGCCTCCTGCAAAATAGTCTTCTTCCTCTTCAATGCATCTCAGTTCAGTGATTTTCCTTCTCGGGCAAATTTACTACAAGATAATCTAAAGAAAGCTTATAAAGGTTCAAAACACTAACGCCCTACAGATTCTCAAGACAAAATCTGAGGTAATGAGCAAACAATATAAAACTTCTAAGCAGCAGTAGCAGCCTTTTGCTTCTTAGGCGCACGGTAGCTACCAACGACACAGGCATGGTCACGCTCAAATGGCTCAAGAGTCACTTGTTCTGCTGGCCTGAACTGTTCCAATTGCAGCTTCTTCACTTCACTCTGGAAGACTACTTCTGCTGCAACTGTTGAGTCGATACAGTTTGCCTGTTCAAAGTGGGACAAATGAGAGAGAGAGATGTTTAACGACTACTCTTTGAACATAAGTTATGCATTCAAAGATGACAAAGGTTTAAATTGCTACTGACCTTGATTGACATCACAAAGTGACCTCCTGTTTTAAGGAAGTACTGTGAGTTCAGTGCGACGATCCTAGCCTGTGTAGTTTTCAAGTGTAAAAGTGATCTCATAAGAACAATTACAAACATATATTAAGAGCAATAGTAAAGCTTGAGCAAAATCATTTAAGAATCCGAACCAAATCCTAAATATGTTCAAAACGGTTTTGCTTTTCCTGTACCCAAATAACAAAATGTGTACAGTATAACAAGAAAACACAGCAATTCAAAATTGAAACCAAAACAGTGAAAACCAAATCTAAAGCTTGTAAACTAAATTTAGCTTGGTTGATATTGCTCACAAACAAAAACTATACTGAAAACTCCTACTTGAAAACTAGATTGAACAACCAAGCAAAAAACAAGGAAACAGATAGTCATAAGCATCAGAAGCTTGGAGTTTGCATCAAGCCATAATGATCTGAAGGGGAATCCAAGTAATATCATCACTTGCAATTATCATAATTTATCAGAGACAGTTTTAAAAGCAAAGCATAAATATAAAGCTATACAACCAAAATACTGAAAAGTCCGGATTGAAAACTAGATTGAACAACTAAGTTGAAAAAAAGGAAACAGATAAATTCATACGCAACAGAAACTTGGAGTTTGCATCACCCATAATGATCTGAAGGGGAATCAAAGTAAATTCTTCACTTGCATTTATCATCATTTATCAAAGACAGTTCTAAAAGCAAAAGCATAAATATAGTGCTATACTATAACAACTCAATGGTTATCTATATATTTACTAATCATTCATTGTAAGAAATCGAAAATAATAATCAAACCTGATCAGGCTGAGCAACATCAGAGAAGACAACATCAACCATGCCTACAAGCATTCTGTATTTGGCAGGGTGTCTAGCATCTTCAATGATTGGGATAACATTGGTTCTCTTCTTTGCCATGTTAACCAAGTCTCTACCACTTCTATGAGAAAACTCAACTGCATACACACATCCCTCCTACAATCACAGAGGCAAGACATAAGCACCAACATCTAAACATAAATACGAACAAACAAAAAAGGATAAGTTTTGCTTACAGGGCCAACGATATCAGAAACATGAGAGACTGTGGTTCCAGAAGCAGCACCAAGGTAGAGAACTTTAGCACCAGGTTTCTACACAAGAGTTCAAAAAGAACCAATACATAAACAAGTCTCAAAACTAACATACCAATAAGACTCCCACAATACAAAACTCACAATCCAGATGTGGTCAACACCACCAAGAACAGCAGCAGCCAACTTAGAACGGAAAGGATTCCAAACTCTGTACTCAGTCTTAGTTCCATCTTCGTTCTACAGATTAAACCACAAAACCAATCAAAACTTCCATCTCAGTTGTAACAACAACAAAAATACAAACAAACATCAATCAATCCTTACCTGAACAGAGATTCTCTTCTCGTTGTAAACAGCTTCTCCAGGAACCATATTCTTAGTAACAAGAGCATCTTCTTTACCCTTAGCAATAAACACACCAGCGTGTCTGTGCGGCTCAACAACCACTTTGGTTCCACCTTTCAGCCCTCCTCTTCCACGTCCACGGTCTGCACCACGTCCTCTGGGCGCACTACGACCTCTTCCTCTACCGCGACCACCATCACGGTCACCAAAACCTCTTCCTCTACCTCCAGAACCTCTTCCACCACTGAAACCACCACCACCACCACCACGTCCTATAC
Source organism: Odontarrhena argentea (assembly GCA_900406245.1). NCBI lineage: Eukaryota > Viridiplantae > Streptophyta > Magnoliopsida > Brassicales > Brassicaceae > Odontarrhena > Odontarrhena argentea. The sequence goes on from OVAF01000964.1 coordinate 23,735, forward strand.
ACACAAACAACAACAATTGATTAAGCATAAATACTCAAGCTTTTTACTATAGCTCTACCATAAACTCTAAATCCTAGAGACCCTTTACAACCCAATACATTTAACAGCAAAGACCCGTTACAGTTCTAAACGAAAAGGAACAATCTTTACATAGTTTCAACTAAACAATCTACGAAGTTATATGTACAGATTCACCATTGATAATCTAGAAGAATCAAACAAGGAAGAAAAGTGGCGGCTAGGGTTCTTACCACCGGTCATAGGAGGTCTCATCTTTGGTTCCAAAGTGACTAAACTACGAGAGACGAGAGGAGCTGTGAAAGAAGTTGTGTGTTGTGACGGGACGATGGTTTCTCGTTTTTATACAAAATAAAATTAAGGTTTTAAGGGTTTTAAGTTGCAATGGGTAAAACACCAAGCCCAGCCCAATTGAAATAAGCCTGTCCACCAAATGAAAAAGAAATACTACTATATAACTGCTAAGTGAACGATCACCTACAAATTATACATCTGATCAATCCATAGAATAATTTGATATCTGCATAGGCTACAAATCGATCATATAGTTTGTCACAAGAATATTAAGCATTTAGCTTTCTTTCTTCTTTGGATCGAAAATTTTATTTAAATAATTTGGTAGTAACATTAATACTTTTGAGTTTTGACCATGAAAATCAATATTTATTAGAGCCGAACCTCATGATACAAAATATAATCCATATCTTTCGATTTAGACATTGATGTTTTATTTAATGCAAGAATAGCTAATATCGCTTTTAGTTATAGTTGGAGCATGTGTCCGAGCAAGAATTCACACACTCCACAACTCTGCTCATATCTGCTCATGCCACAAACAACAGTACAAATAAATTGTCAACTAAAATCCACAATGTTAGATGTTATGTGTTTACAAAAATATAAGAGAGAATAATTTACCAGGATATAGGAAACCACAAGTATGAATAGCACAATTAAATACACAGAAATAGTCATCAGACTGATCAGTTTTGTCTGCCAAAACCATTTGAGATGAAGGAGAAGGAATTGTTGAGTGAGAAGGAGTTGGTGATGGAGGCAGAGAATCTGACGAATAACTCCAGACACAATTCAATGCACAAAACACACGAGATATATCCATCTTCTTCTCAAGCTCACAAGGCACGAAACATTTAGATGCAAAATTTTCATCGAAGCGAGGAGATTGAGCTTCTGTATTAACAAGGTTTCCTATTACCATCACCACGATCATTGTCACTAGCATCATCGCCCTTTTGCTCTCTCCCATTTTTTTTTTTTTTCTCTTTTGTATNCATCGAAGCGAGGAGATTGAGCTTCTGTATTAACAAGGTTTCCTATTACCATCACTACGATCATTCTCACTAGCATCATCGCCCTTTTGCTCTCTCCCATTTTTTTTTTTTTTCTCTTTTGTATAAAAGTTATGATAAATTGATTGTTATTTTGTGAATGTTAGTGAGTGTATGTGTATATATATAGGGACTGTGGAAATTTTTATACTATTTAGCATTTCTACAAACAACAAGAGTATACATGGTGTAATGTACGAGAGAATGCATAATTACTTTTATGGTTTATATTGTTTCTCGTTTATGAGATTGAAGTTTGCATTTACGTATATTTTCTAGAATATCTACATATGGAATTTAAATTCTTTTACATTTACATTTCCTATACATATACTTCAAAGAAAATAAGATAATTTTTTAAAAATGGATGTTTTTAAATATGAAGATGGTAAAATTCATTTGAAATATTTCTCTCTTTTTTTCAGCTTTCCAATTTCATAATTTACATTTTAATATTTTACAATTTTATCACTTACGATTTAACTTCTTACAATTGTTTCGTTCTTTAAATAATTCTTTTTGAAAATCCGTCATTTTTTTCACAACAAAACTCATCTTATTTATAAATATATATGTATATTATTTTTTCTAATAACCGATAAAAAATAACCGTCCAAAATAAAATGTTAAATCTCATCTATTTCAATGTTTTTCAAACTCTTTCATCAATTAATTTCGATAATTTGATATGTTTACCTTTTTATTTCAACACAAACCCTTCTTATTTTCTTTGAGATATTTTGTTCAATGGTTAATTAGAGATGATTTATAGTTAATTCAATTTGAACTAATAGGGAAATCCTATATACTAACCTGAAAACGATGATCGAAAATTGGTTTAATTATTATTGAAAATTGATTTAAAGCACAAAAAGATCGTTAAAGCTTGAGATTGAAGAAAGAGATTGGTGGACCTGAAATCGAAGGAGTAGATTACGCCAAGCTATTGGAGGATGATGAGAATTTTAAAAGCGGGAGACTTATGCAATCATTGATAGATGATGACTTTGTCCAAAAAATTGGATAATGACTTCTAAAATAATAAGAAAAAAAAAATCAATTTTACTTCTTTTTGGATTTGAAAAAAATATTAAAATTAAGTGTTTGAAAGTTATAAAACATATAAATCCACAATTTTCAAAATGACATTTGTGAAATTTTCATTCCCTTATAAAAAAAATATTCATAAAACATCAGTCGATGTTGAATTTCTTTAGAGAAATTATATTTAACACTTGGCACAATTCAATTAACATTGACATGTATAGATGTGAGAATAAGTTATAAACATGATATGCATAATCAAAACAGAGGCATAAGAGAGAAATTTTTTTTGGGAAGTTTGAAGATTGGGATCTCTGAGAATGATGGAAGCGGTATTCACGAGCAAAACTCTGATGGGGTTAATCTCCGACAAAAAATCCTTCAAAAACATCACCGACGACTATTTCCAGATTCTGGATCTCGACAGAGACGGAATCCTGTCGCCGTCAGAGCTCCGGCAAGGTCTCAATCGGGTGGTGGCGGTTGAATCCGAAGTCGCATCGAGAGAAGAGACGGATGACGTGTACAAGGCCATTTTCGAGAGGTTCGGCGAGAAATTGCCCCCGGAGAAATTTAGAGATCTCATGGCAGAGATTCTTACGGCGATGGCTCGAGCCTTCGGGAACACGCCGGTAATCATGGTGGTGCATAACGACGGCTTGATTATGAAAGCTGTTCATCACCAAGCCACTCGGGCCCGGCTTAGTAGGGTGGGCAAAGGGTGCGATGCTCCGGGCTCCCCTCCATGTTTCCCGTGTTCCATATTTAAAAAGGGTCCACTTTTACGAAAAGAAAAAAATTTGTTATAAAAGAGGGTCCAAAACAAAATTCTCTATAGTAAGGTCTTAAACTTTTCCACTCATTACTAATAATAATCCTTATCATTTGTTCAAATTTGATGTGTTTTATGTGTAATCAATTAATGTAATTGGATTCAATATGTTAATCAATGTATGTGAAAATGATCGACACGAATAATTAATGGTATTAACGTTTGAGCCTAAACTTGCAATCACTAGCTTTGATGTTGATTCTATTGTTTGTTGATAAACTATCAACAACAAGCTTGCAGTTCCCGAGTATCCGAATCTTGTTCAGCTTCAGTTTTCCCAGTTCCACAGCAACAGGCGCATCTACTTTGAGATCTAATGGCACACGACCCGTCTGTTGCTGCTGCTGCAATGCCGACATGATTGTGTTTCCGAACTGCGCTCTTCCGTTAAGACCAACATTNCTGCAATGCCGACATGATTGTGTTTCCGAACTGCGCTCTTCCGTTAAGACCAACATTTAGTTTAGTCACATTGCGATGCCCTTGATAAAACTTGGGTATGGGACCTTCGCAGAGCTTTGTCTTGTTGTACCACACTCCGATATTGCCTCCTTTCTCGTAGTATATCCCGATTCTTTCGTTGGGATTGCGAGCCGTGATCTCCACTTGAAACGACGCCGAAAGAGAGAGGTCTAGATTGATTCCGAGGTTAACTACCCGTAAACTGTTCACCTCGTAACGCGGGACTTTAGGATGGAAGACAAAGTATATAACCGCAACTGCAATTGCTAACGCGATCAAGGCAATGACTAGAAGACTTAACCCCCAACATAAGCATTTGCACCATAGGTTGTTGCGTTTCTTATTATGCATCATTGGAGGAGGCGGTGGAATTGGCCTTTGTACTGGAAGAAGATTTGGCCGTTGTACTGGAAGTTGGTCTGACTTTACGCGAGCTGGTGATGTTTTCGTCGTGTTGGCTTCCATTTGAAGAACCGGATAAACTCTCTGTTGTTGATCTCCCATTGCCTTTACAAACTCTGTATTTAGAATAGAATACTGAAGCAATGTAGTTTCTCTTTATTTTATATTCAAAGTTCTGTGTTGGGAATGACTTTACCAACATCTCACCTTCCTCACCTATGAGGTTGAAATAATTCGAGACAAAAGGGATTAGAGGTTGTTCAACAGTTAAT
>OVAF01000965.1:0-20739 GCA_900406245.1 Odontarrhena argentea
TTCTTGTACTCCTGAGCCTACAAGATTTATAAAAACAGATTAAAAGAAGTGGCTATTTCAGAGATAATTTAGCTATAAAAGCTTATATAATTCATTGTTTGGTGTCAAGCTCTTCTTTACCTGAGAGCGCAGATTCTCGGTCTTATCAGTAAGAACTGTTAGATTTTCCCCTCTGTCGATTGCCTAAGAATAAGATCAACAGATCAGCAATATTGGACACGTAAAAGCATAAATGCAAAGTGATTTGTCTCGGCTTTAAGGGAGCATGTGAAATACATAACTGCTTTTTCAGAAACATCATTATAAAAGGTAAAGCAAAGGAGAATAATGATGGTTGTCTAAGAGTGCAGAAAGAAGTAAGAGAGAATGCAGTAACAATTATGAGAGACAATGATGAGACATTACCTTGTCAATATTCTCCAACATTATACTTTTAACTTCTGAAACTTGAGCCTTGACTTTTATTAGTTTTTCAATCTCATCCGCATGGTCAACGATATACTTCATGTGTTCTTTCATGACCGGCCTGCCATTTTTCACCGAGGGTCACTCACTTGTATTCATTATATGGTCATACTGTTTCTCAAATTTTTAATGTTACATACCCGAACTCCTTGTTCAGACTTTTAGCAATAGCTGTACTTGCTTTTCCACCTCCATATCTCTTCTTGAAATCAGCTTTCACACGCTCCAGAAAAGCAATCGAGATTTGCTTGCTAAGAGAGTCTTTCGCCACAACACAATATGCTGGACATGCAAAGTAAAAAAACATGTCAGTTTGAAAAAGTGAAATGCACCTATATATTATTTTGCAAAGATAAGTAAAACACAGCTCAAAAATATGTCAGGAGAATATTGTATTGGAACTGCATAATCTCTTTATAACTAGGAGAAGAGAAACCTCATTCAATCGAAAAAACACTGCCCAAAATAAGCTTCATTATGAATAACAAAAAGCACTGATCAGTTTCTATGTCCTGTAAAAATCAAAGTACACCGCACAAAAAAGCAAAAGATCTATCAGGCTATTGCTGTTCAACTGGAAAAAAGTAACAAGAAGCAGATACCAGTAGTCATATAATGCTAAATAAATAACCACTGTACTACGAAGATTCAAACTTGTATATATAGCTAGACAGGGAGATTCCAATTCAGGGGCCAACATTGTTCAGTCAAATCCTGCCTCATGCACGTCAAAGATGGAAACTTTTTAGAGCGTTGAGCCCCATCCACATGAATACATGATAATATATAAGATTTCAACAATCTAATTGTAAGTAGTTTCATCTCCAGAATCATAAATAGTTCCTATAGAAAGACTGGCACAAGCAATGTCCACTCTGAATCATGTAAACGTACCACCACAAATAGAATGCTTAATGCGTTCACCATACAAAACAAGATTGAACACAAAAAGTCTATGAATCTGCAGTGTTCTATCACCAATTGAAGCTTGAAAGAGAACAAAGTCCACATAATTCTATCAAGCTTACTTACATTGAGCTTAAAATTGGCATTTTTCAAGTAAAAACCAAACCAAATCAGCGAAAAAACAAAAGAAAATCAATTATTTCTCCTGTTTAAGCTAAATCTCTCAGGACCCAACACACAAAACACAGTTAAAGCATCATATAAGGCGAGTTCAATCTACGAGGATCCTTAAAAGCCCTCAGATTCATCAGCTAATCCTAAGCTAGATCCATAAAAAAAAAAAAAAGAGCAGTGTTCAAGAGAAGAGAAAGAAACCGTAGCCATCTTCGACGAGGAAGTTGAAGGTGTGGTGATCACAATTGTAAGTGAACTTGCTGTTGCTGGAGAAAGAGAGCTTGTGGAGACACTGAGCAGCAATCGACGGGAAATTACCGGTGAACTCGGTGTACTCGGCCAGAATCATAGTGCCTCTCGCCACGAAGCTGTAGATGAACGATTCCTGACCCATTGAGTCGCCACACCGAGTCGGCTCAGGGGAGAGACAGAGAGAGATGTTTAGCTTTGGTGCAAAGGAACAAGTTCTTTTCCCGTGTTTCTCTCAACTCTCCCCTTTACTCCATTTCTTTCTTATTCGCTTTTTGGTCCATTTTTTTACTTGATGTCCTTTTTCTTTTTTTTTGAGGTTCTCATTCATACTTTCTAATAATAATTCTAGTTTTCTTTAACATTTGATTCTTATTACTTTAAATCAATTACACAAAAGATTTGCTTAAGACATCTTTGAATACAAATAGAGAGAAATTAACAAGAATCTATTAGAGAAAGTTCAAGTCACCAAAATGTTTGATTCTCAGATGCATCATTTTCTTAGGTTGCGAGGAGGTTGTGTCAGAAACTCATTATTATGTTGCGAGGAGATTGTGTCAATACGCATATTTAATTAATGTATATAATGAATTATGGCCCCGAATGGTGACTGCGGTTTGCGGTGCGGAATTCGTTGAAAGCGGTTTGCGGTGCGGTTTAAATAGTGTTGCGGATCAAGTGCGGTTCATGTAAAACAGTGTAAATATGTGCGGTTTATGGTAAAACGTGAATGGTAACATAAAAATAAATTTTTAAAAACCGCACCCAAATCCGCTAATTCATTGTTACCAATCAAGGCCTATGTTCGTAAAACAAATGTAAAGCCATATATGGCAAATGACTCTCTTATTAACTATCTCGATATATGGTGAAACATATATTTTTGGGGTTTTAAGAGATCAAAACGACGTTGATTTTTAGAAATACGATCCAAAAGTTCAGGTTTTTTTTTTGCAAGAATTATTGTAGGCGTAGAACGACGTCGTTTGTGACTAACAGCTACCGTTAACGGATGTTAACTTTTTAATAGAAAATTTTATTTTAGTAAATCAATACAAAGTTTGGATTTTACGAAAAAAATCAATGCAAAGTTCAGTTTTATTCGGTCATTCATACTTTTTTTTTATAAATTTGGCAAAATACAAGCTTTTTTTTTGGTCGATTTCCTGTTTTGTATACCAAAATTGTTTAATAAAATTTAAAGAAAAAACAGAAATAGTGGAAGAGTTATTTTTTTTAAAAAATAATACTTTTATATAGTCATATAAATAAATAGTCTCATTTAGATCGGGTACGTATTGGGAAAAACAAAAGCAAATAAATTTGAAATTTGGTATTATTTTTTGTTTAATTTGTAATTTGAAATTTGAGGGTCTGGCTCCCAACGACATCACTAAATAGTCTCTGAAGTTTGTTTCTTTGTTTGTTTCTCACTTTACCAATCTCTCTTCTTCTTCACTCCCTTTTGATTTGAAGCACATACCAAATTTCATCGATAATGGCCGACCAAACCTCCGATTCAACATCTTCCGTGGCTCCTCTCTCCGTCTCTTCTCCTACTGCTCCACCAGTAATCTCATTTCCTCTCTAATCGCTTTAATTTTGCGCTTCATGGGACGCCTAGTTTAGGCCTCTAGGTTTCTGAATTTGGGGTCGGAAATTGAGGTTACAAACTGGGTTTCGATTTCGGATATCTGTCAAGGTTTTCAGACTAATCATCGCACTTCGGACATAGATCCGTGTTTTGTCTGTACATCTTCTTCTATTTATCTTCGATTCGAGTTTCTAAGTGGTATAAGAGTCTCCTTCTGGAGATATGCTTTAGTAGAGTTTCTATAAATTTTGATGAATTTACAGTTTGAGAATCTGATTTACATTGTTGATTCATTTGCAAAGCTTTTTCCATCTGGTGGGTCTTGGCTATTGTTTGTTTCTCTTTCTGAATTTGAAGTCAGGTTCTGTTGGAAATAACAAGGAAACTGCTAGTGGTTTTGTTCTGTGCAGTTGTTTTCTTGTACTGTATAGACAATCTTTGTGGTCTTAGTTCATGATACTTCCAAAATTTTGTTACCTTTCCTGTCTCAATATATCAGTCAGGCTTGTGATTTTGTTCTGGAAAACTTAAAGAGTTATATTTGTTTCCCTCTGGAGTTGTTTTAAGTGGTCAGTTGAAATTGATGTTAATCTTGGATGTTTTCTTCTGCTGCAGAAGAACGAAATTAGCAGTCCTGTTGATTCAAAGCTCACGGTATGTAGCTCTGTTGCTTCTCATCTCTTTCTATAAGGCTATTATATCGATTAGCACTTTTAGTCATATCCTGCTGCCAATCGGTTTTTTGAAGTATGGGATTCGTTTTCTGTAGGAACTGAACGAATCAAGGGCCGAGTTGCTTAACCGTATCCAGAATCTGAAACAGGTTTTAACACCATATTCTCATCTCGACTTTTGTCATGTTGTTCAGAAAATTATTGTCTTTTTCTTTAAACAAAACAAGTGTATAACATATCTCTTTATCGTCATAGGACTTGCAAAGCTGGAGAGGCAAATTAGACACTCAAGTTAAAGTCTACCGCGAGGCGAGTTGCATTTCTAGTCCTTTTAAATTGTTTTTGTTTTGTCTACCAAGCATTTATATCCTGTAGCCGTGATCCAACTTTTCCTCCTGAAAGAATTAGCTCTCCTCTTGAATTGTTTTGACATACTATGTGATCAATTGTTCCTCTTTGCTCTACAGGAGCTCTCTGGGCTAAAAAAGACTCTGAATCTTGAAGTTGAACAGCTACGTGAGGTATGTATCTAGATAAAGCAGCATGCACATATATAACTTACCGGTTCCAGTCCCATGATGCACATATGATTCTTTATTTCATTCTTTTCCACACAAACAAAACAGGAATTCAAAGATCTGAAAACAACCTTGAATCAGCAACAAGATGATGTTACTGCAAGCCTGAAAAGCTTAGGCGTGAGTGTCGTCATACTCTCTCTTCATCCCGATTGTAATTTCTGTATAGAAATGTATTATCCGAGGAAAACACTATAATATAGGTAAACAAGAACTAGCATATGGGTCCTTAGTGATTCTGTTTTTGTCCTTGCAGCTACAAGATAACTCCAAAGATACGAAAGAGCAAATGGATAAGACCGTTGAGGCGACAGAAGAGAAAGTGGAAGCTTGATTGACTGATGACAATGCTAAAGCAGCAGAGCATTAAACAAAAAAAAAAATGGTTGCTCTTATGATCGTATGACTATTCCTACTTACTACGTTGTAATTGTACCAGTACTCTTGGTATGTAGAACTGCGGTTTAGCTTATTTGAATGACGTACAAACAGTTTAGCAGAGATCAATATGCCCTGCTACAAATGAAAAGTACTCATCTTAAAACCAAGTTCCTCTCCTCAGCTCTTGGTCTCGTGAGAGATTGTGAAATTATGAGACTAAGCTCCCAAATCACAGAGAATCAACAATAAAAATGACTGCTTGGGTCTACGATATACGAAAAATCCGGTTTGAAGAGGCAAAAACGAGTCTCATCTCAAGTCTCAATATAGACAAAGTTAGTTAGACTAAGATCTGTTGTAGCTTTTACTGTAGTGTTGGGTGTTTACTGTTTACAGTCAAGTGGCAAAACCCGTAAATATTAGCTAGCCTGGGGGCGTTTTCCTTTTCTCTTTCCCTTTTAAACCATTTCTTTCTCCTTCCTTCACTAAAAAAAACTCTTAAAGACCTCAAAGCAAAGAGAGAGAAGACAATGAGAGGACTCTCCGTCGTCGCCATTCTCACCGTCCACTGTTTATTCTCCGCCGTGATCTCCCAATCCGGCGCCGATTTTATTCCGTGCACTGGCTCCATCGCGGAGTGCTCCTTGTCCTCCTACGACGGAGATCTCGCGGCGGAGGCGGAGTTGGAGATGGACTCAGAGATAAACAGGCGCATTTTAGCGACATCGAAGTACATAAGCTACGGTGCGCTGAAGAGAAACACAATACCTTGCTCACGACGAGGCGCATCTTACTACAATTGCCGACGTGGAGCTCAGGCTAATCCTTACTCTCGTGGCTGTAGTGCCATTACTCGATGCCGACGATAATCGATCCTCTCTCTGTAATCTTCTCATTATTCTTTTTTTTTTTTGTTTTAACTTTAATTTATACCATTTTTCAGATTACTGTTGCTATTTATTTACTTATTAAATGTAATAAACATGTATATTTCTGAAATAGTTAAGTTTGATATATGATGAGAAAAATGCGGAACAATCTGTACATGTATCAAAAAAATTTCAACAGTTTCTTATGAATTATGATCAAGCTGTGATATTCTTAATAATCAGGCACAAGGGTATAAGTAATTATATATAGAGAGGTATAGGTGCGATTTTGCATGTGAAATAACAGATGTTGATGAAATAAAAATGGTGAATGAAATTATGGTTGGTCATATATAAACAAAGAAGTTAGGTTGAATAATTGAATAATTGTGGACAAGTGGAAATAAGAGAGGCAATAATAGGGATTTGGTTGGGGGCCAACTACAGGCTGCTTCACATGCATACACTTTCCGCAGACCCACACGTGCCCTCTTTATTGCATCTCTTTTCCTATACTCAGCTTTTGGAGCCAACTTAAGAAAAAGAATGACGAGTTTGGTTTCTTCTTGGAAGAGAGAAAACTTAAAAACAAGTTGTCAAGACGTTACAGGGAATATGAACACAGAGAAGCAGTGAGACTCATTAATTCCCATAATTATAGGGAGACTGATATAGCATTAAATATAGAAACGATAAATTAGAGGACTTTAATTTTGATGAACACGTCATCTAACGGCTCTTGTTTGCTCTCCTTGAAAATTGCATTTAGAACAATGGAATCATACCTCGCCTTCCAGATTCTGGTCAGTTTGTACTATTTGTAATTGCTTCCTTCTGGTCTAGGGTTAACTACATTTTACCTTATCTAGAGATCAACTGAAAATTCAAACTGGAACCAAACCTAAAATGGAAGGATGTTCAAGTTGCAAGTTTCTTGATCATATTTGTACCCTACGATTCACTCCTCTCTTCCTATTAAGTACTAACAGCAATAAAATTCTTGGAACCACATAGGAAGCAACTCATGGACGCAAAGTAATATAATGTACCACATCATCAATCTATTTGATGGATTCAGGTCTTAAAACAGAAATCATAGTGTTTCTTCAGGTGCAGCCATAAGCAAACAGCCTTTAAGTGGAACTCGCCGGTGTCTTGGGTTCATCACCTGATTTGGAGGCAGCAGGAGGAGTGCTTTCCACTCCTATTTCGGCTCTTAGATCATTGATGCTTTGCTCCAGCTCATTGATTCTACCTCCCATGTCATCAAGTGAACCAACAAATGTCAAGGAGAATACAATTAATGTACAGGGACAGATCAAAAACTAATATCACAAACAGAATTCAAGTGACTCAAGTTTTCACAGATCCCAAACTTGTATCATTTCAGGGTGGATAAGCTGATTCCGTTTAGGATATTGTATAGTAAGCACGAGTACAAGTACATTCAAAGAGCAACTTGTTAAGAGAGCATACCGTGGACTCTTGTGATACTATCTATAGAATAGACATTTAGACTCTCAAGAAACACTTTAATAAGCAATATCGAATGTGGCATTTCAATAACTGTTGATTCCTAGTACTAAAGATTATTTCTTTGTTGCAGAGAGAAACTATTATCAGATTATCATTCCTGCTATAGAATGGAAACGTTTTCAACGACTCTAATGGGAAGCAACAGCGAAAGTAAAGCCATAGATTAGTGTAAGGATATTCTTTGTGATGATGGAGTCGGACATTGTCTGGAACCTGGATTGCTGAAACACAGTGAAACCAAAACCAATCAATATCTAACTATTGAAGCTGTAACTCCAAGGACTAACAAGAAACCTGAAAAACCCACCATCTGCTGCAACAGATTCTGGACCTGAGAATTTAGAAATTCAAGGATTCAGTGAAAAACTAAGTTACAAATAACAACCAGAAGCATGCCAGATAAAGAGAGGATACTCACAAAAGCGGTCATATCAGCAGTGCTCTGCTTAGTATCCTCAGAATCATGCCCATCCTGTCAGACAAAAATAACAATTTACTTAAGAAAGAAGCTTTGTTATACAGTATTCCTCATCAAAGATACTTCTATGTGAACAATCTTAATACCAGCATCACACACAAGAAACTCTGTACTTTGACATTCCTAAGCAAGACTATTTAAGCAAACAAAACTTCAGATCTTCAAATTTCTTGATTTTATAACACTGAATTCACAAGTATAACACACACAAGTGGAAAAAAAAAATCGAAGTAATACAACCCCCAAAGCACTAGCGTTGTTTGAGCCAGAGCAAGCAAATTTAACAAGAATCAAGCTGTTTTAGAAAACTCAGAATTCCGATAGAGAAACATAACAAATCACGCTAGATTCCAATGAACTGAATGTAAACCTAATGATTCCAAAATTAGCCCTAAAAATTCCAATCGACAAATCTGAAAAACGAGCCTAGGGTTTCACGATCGAAAATCAAGCAATGCGCGGTGGATTAAAAGCATCAAACATACCATTTCTAGGGTTTCTGATTGATCGGACGAGGAAGAAGGTTCGATTCAGCAAAAAGCGATGAGACGACGGAGATGAGCGATGTGCAAAATAACTGGGAAATGGGGGAATTTACAAGTTTATTTACCAGTAAATGTTATTAGAAAGGTCTAAAATGCCCCTCAACTTTAGTATCGTTATGATTTGATTGAGTGGGATCATCATGTGTATTCAAATTTCAAATCGGGAGTTGCTATTTCAGATCTACTTTTTGACGATTCCTTATTTAGTTTAATTCAAACCAATCCAAATCAAAATAACGTTAAAAATTTAATCCAATCGTAAACCGAAAGTGATTTGAGGGATGGGAAAAACCCACGTTTGACTTCAACATCATATACACCAAATGTTAGCTTAGCGATAACATAAAAACCCAGACTCGTAAAAAAGAAGAAGATCACGTGTCGTAGATATGTTACACAACTCTACAGTTTAAATATTCTTTCGACCATAAACAGAATTGAATACCGACACTAACATAGGAACCAAACCTAGAATAGCCAGTGAGCCTCTCATCCTCACCAAGATCCTCCCTTCTCCTTCTTCGTGCTTTCTATGGTCTCCAATGGAGAATCCTGTGTGCAACTCAGATGTATCGAGATAGATACCCAACCTTCTTGTTGCTTGGAACCCAAGTCTTCCTCTCCTTATTCTCTCACAACCAAGAACAGTTCCTTCTTCAGCTCTTCTCTCCTCATCTTCTGCTTCTTGATTCTTCATTGGAAGCGTTTCCTTCTCCAGATATTCTTCTCGACTCTGTTTGTTCCAGAGGATTTCAGAGTTAGAATCCAATATTCGCTGTTTCTTCTCCTCTAGATCTTTGTGCAAATGAGAAGTGTGTCCAGGGTTAGCTCCATGAAGCAACACATTCCACAAGGAACAGAATAGAGCAAAAGATCGAAGCGGGGAGCCAAAAACATCACGCTTTGCTACAAAGATTTGGTGCTTTCGCAAAGAATCCGCTTTTGACTGGATCTTAACCGAGCAACATAAGATCAGTAGATTCATTCTCCAGTCCGGACAAGTAGTTTCGCTGGTTTTTCTTCCACAGAACGAGCTCATGTTGTTCTCTGCCAGAAGAATTTCAGGCATTTTGCTTTCGTCTACATGGCTTAACTCTGGAACTGCTTGTCTGATTGATTGATGCATAAAAGAAGATCTCTGACCAATATAGTCTTTGTAGCTAGAAGAACCTGAGACATCGGAAGCTGCATGAGTTAGAACTACAATAGCATTTCGCCATATTGATGAGCCCAGAAAACTGGTGATGGTTCTAAGTAGATGGATGTCTGGATTCTCGTCTAGGCGGTCAATATAGAGGATGACATCAACAGGGAACGTTCTCATGTTCTTCTTTATCGCCATGAGGACTTCCTGATTTAAACGTTCCTCAGCTGCAGAGGACATGAGACCCGGCGTGTCAAGTATTCTGACTCGGACTCCTCCTATATTCCCAACTACGTAATTTGCAGACTTCGTAGTAACACCAAATGCACCAACAGGAGACTTGGTCTCTCCAAAGATAGAATTAACCGTAGCACTTTTTCCCACCCCAGTTTTCCCAATAACAAGGACGTTAATGGAGAAGTCTACATCATCTGGAAACTTTTGTCCGGGCAGCATTATCTTAGTTCCGTCAGGTACAGTAACAAGCCCTATGGACGTTTGATGTTCTCCACCAGCTAGGCTTAGCTTAGACATAACTTCAGTATTAGCTGAATTTTCAGTGCAAAGACCTCCTCTTATAATCGGCTGGAGCTTTTCTTTCAAGAGCTGTGTCTTCTCAACTCTTTTCTTCACTTTCTTGCTTATCAGCTGCACAGAATGATCCGAGGATAATTCTTCAAAATACTTTTGGAAGGTGGATTCAGGGAGTTTTTCCCTTGTATCATTTGTGCCTTTGTACTCGTCAAGCTCCACAGGAGTGTGATTGTGAATCAGCTGTGCCATCTGCGTCTCATTTTCCGTTATGTCATAAGCAGTTACAGAAGTACTATCAGGCAGTGTTCTCTCAACTTCTTTAATCAAAAGCAAACTGGTTTCTTCTACGCCCAATGCGTTTTGATTTGGTTGACTATCTGACTGAAAACTGAGCTGCTTACTAATCTGTTTTGAAATCTGCTCCCCATCTTCCACAGTCTCATTGGCTGTCTCAAAGGAACTTCTTAAATTTGATGAGCTACCTTCATCAGGAAGGGACAAGTTCCTATCGCTATCTTCATAAGGAAGAAATAACTTCCTATCAGTATCCTCTGACTCCGACTCCTGTTTTCCTTCATTTTCTGACTCTTGTTCAGATTTTTGGTCAGAAGAACCATACCCACTTACAAAGACATCTACCCCTGCAGCGATCTCTAGGTTCCTTGTAGTTCCAGAGTTTAGAGTTGGAGTCAATTGAAAACTTTCATAGATCATACCAATTTCAGGTGCACCCTCACATTCTGGTTTTTCTAATACTGTAACAGCAGCGCAATAATTTTCCTGACGTTCTTGTGCCTTGCCTACTAAATTTCCAAGGTCTTCATCCCCTGATTCTGTCCTTCCTATTCGAATAGACCCCTCACCTCGAATCATCGATTCATCTGCGTCACAAGAACTACCATAATTAATTTTGCTATCATTCTCTTTGCTGATACTTCCTTCACCTACCCCTTGTTCGGCAAGCTGGCTGGAAGTTTCATCTAATCCTTTATCTGCACAAACAGAGTAATCTTCACTTTCAACCAGATACTCATTGCAATCTCTTACGGCAACACGTAGACTATTTCCTCCAGTAGTCTCAATTACCAACCCATCATTCACTAGCATATCTTCCTTCGTAAGAACAAGTCCACTTATAGCAGAACCCGAGCATTCCGGTTTATCAGTCATTTCCTTTTCTCCTAATTCAATTCCTTGTACATCACCTGGCTCCATCAATCTGTCATCTTCATGAATGTTACAACCATCATCTTCCTTGATGGTACCTTTTTGTACAACCTCTTTTTCAATGTGTTGCTTGAGACTTTCACCTAATCCCAAACTCACCTCAACAGAGTTTCCGTCATTAGAACCTCCTGGTGGAACACCAAGACTCAGTTGTTCAATATTCCCAAGGGCAATCAAACCATTGTCTAGTTTATCTGAATAGTTCATCCTCACCACTTCTTCCTCCTCGGAAACGAATTCACGTATAGCAGAACCTGAGCACTCTGGTTCCTCAACCATTCCCATATCTTCAAAGTGCGATCCCGCCTTTGTTACACGCGCCAATGTAGCCTCCTCTTCATCATCACTACCCAAAATGTCATCAGATTCATCATCCTCCAAAGACAAAATGGCCCGAGGAATGACAACTTTTGCTTTCACACTAACTTCGCTCTCACTAATTCCTCCAACCTCATCACTGTTCTCACTCTCTTCCTCCAAAGATGAGTAATTTACCGAAGTTTCCTCGTCAATATCACGTGTATATGGTCTATAAATCACACTCCCACCCGAAAGCTCACTTCCATCTCCAGTTCCTCCACCTAGCTCTTCCCCTAGTACCCTATGAACCCTGATCCCACCCAAAATCACATCCTCATTGTCTTCGTCTCCCGACACAGACTCAAAACCATCATCAGTCCCAGAATCATGTCCCCTACTATAATTACTAGCAGCACTACTGGCTAAGCTATGTTCTTCGGTTCCAGAACCAGAATCATCATCTTCATCAAGTGTAAGAGGTGCACGAATTGGAAAAGAACCTGCAGAGGAAAACGAACCAGAGAGACTACGGGAACGAAGAAACGCATCAGCCGCAGTCGCAACCACTCTTGCCGCGGAAACAGGAACGCGAGTATTTTCCGAACCGACCGTTCTCGTCGAAGGAACTGAAACAACACGAGCCTTCTCCGACTCCATTTCACTTTTTTTAATAGTTTTTTTTTACACAGAAGAAAACAAAAATGGAGAAACCAGATTCGACAAGGAAAAACGATAAAGTAGGTTTTTGTGAGTTTCTGTTTGTCTGACACAAGATTTGTAGGGTTTTATCAGGATTTATCTGAAGCTTGTGGCTATGGAAGCGATGGATGGTGTGGAAGACGAGAGAGCCACGAAGAGACTACAAAACAAGGCGGCTTGAGACAAAATTGCCAAATGAGGTTAATTTTGAAAATGTCAAATTTGAAAACGGAATATACGGAATATTTTAAAAGTGTTGGGCTTTATTTGCTATTTTTTATTTTCATTTGTGTGTGAGTGTGAGTGACTAATACTTTGGCTTCGAAGAATATTTCCGCCGTAGCCATGGCGGCTTTCCGATGCGCCGTTTTAATATCTCCGTCGACTTTGCTTCCGTCGTACTCCACCGGAAGAAGAATCTCCTTTAAAGTTANTTCCGGTGTTCTTCCGTTTCAATTCCTCTCTCGTCGAGGTTATCAAAAAGGAAAAATTACCTGCGACCTAAAATCCTCAGAACCCTCAATCCGAAGCCTCAAGAAACCGTCTTAATCGGAATCGAAACGCAGGAAAGTTTACCTCCGAGCGGGGCCGATGGTGTAGAGGAGCTTCAGGTCTCAAGTAGCTCGGTTGCTTCGAACGAGGTGAATGGCATGTTTAGTAAGCTCACTCCTAAGTTGGTAGCTAGGTACGGATTGTATTTGATCGGAATATTTGCTTTTCAAACTGTTTGTGCTGTTTTGTTTCTTGGAAACTCAACGAAACCCGAGAAATTGCCGGATATTTCTAGTGATAGTGAAAATTCGAGTAGGAGTCTTTCAATGAGTAATGGGGGAAGATTGAGCAATGTGAGTTTGTTAGATGAGATTGAGATGAATGAAAAAATTGCAGAGATTAGAGTGATGGCAAGAGAAGCACGTAGAAGCGAGAAAAAGAGTGGTACGAAAGAAGAAGATGAAATCTCGAACCCGGGTGGAGGGATTGATATTGAGAAGGAGATAGAAGCAAGGTTGTCTAACATGGAGAAACGGTTGAATTCACAGAGAAAAGGTTTGGCGGGATTGCGTGTTGAACCTTTGGGTGAATCTAGAAATGATAATTTGAAGGATGAGAAGAGTTTGATCTTTAATAAGAAGTACAAGTTTAAAGGCGAGAAACCACCAACGGCTAATGGGAAAGGCTTTGGTGTAAGTGAGCGAAACAATGAGCTTATGCCTGGGACCGGGAAGTCCGGGAAAAATGGGACTGTTAGTGAGTCACGAGACGGCGAGAATAATTCAGAAGAACAAAAGGAGGCTGGAGATGCAGATTCCAAGATGATTTCTGGTAGGTTGTAGAATAAGTGTGTAATTCTGCCACATTTTGTTAAGTTACATTGATGATGAGTTGTGTTCAGTTGTAAGATGAAAATGGTGCAGTTAGGGAGATACCAAATAGATCTATTTACTCAAGTCTTAGAATTGACATAATGAATATGACAGAGTGGGAAGAAGGGGTATTGGTTTTTTAGTTGAAATTCTGTTGGTATTATTCTGCCGTTAAGGTTGCAATAGATGTGAAGTTGATCATGCTTAATATCTTCTGTGCTAGTTAACTATACATAGTATGCGAACTAGCCACGAAAATGAAATATCCTGCCACCCTCAGCTGATCTTTATTTTAGGCGCTTCTCAGGAATCTGAACAAAAAGGCCCATCAAACGAAGTTAAGAAGTCAATAAAATCTAGAAATGGAGTGGAACGAAAACCAAATATGGAAGCTGGTTTGGGGTTTGGTAGGACTTCATCGTCAGGCCAACATGGAGAAGGCAGGAAAGGAAAACCAATGAGAAGAGCGAGGGAGAAACAATCTGAGAAAGAGAATAAAATGTGGTGGTTGAAGCTTCCATATGTGTTGGTAAGTGGTATTAAGCTTAAGAGAGCATTGCTCTTGCCAGTTGGTATAAATAAATTGGAATTTGGCTTCTGTTCTTGCATATTCAGTACCAAAAACCATTGTACTGTATAATTTATATTATGAGTCAGTACTTACCATTTTCTCTTCTCTTCAGAGAATTCTTATGCGGAGTACCATCGACCAAGAAATATCTGAGGGATATTTCACTATTAGGACCGAATCTATGGAACGAAACGAGGGCCAGGTTTCACACATAATTGCATTTGAGGATCAAAGTGATGCTATAAATTTCTCTTATCTGCTCGAAACAGTTTTTGAAGACTTGGAGGATTTCAGCGCCAATGTAGTTCCTATATCAACGAAGGTAAATAAGCTCATTCTTTGAGTAACTTGATATCTACTCTCCAATGTATGTGTGAATTTTTACTTACTTTAAAGAGAAGAGCAAGTGAGGACCAAGTGAGGTTCATTTTATTTTATTATATTATATCATAGGATCTTCACAACGAAGTGACTTCTGATGGCAAGAATGTGATTGTCGTGAAGAAGAGGCAGCTTACATTGTATGCAGGACAGCCATTTGAAGATGTTGAAAGAGCCTTGCATATTATAATCCAGGAACAATCATGAAAGAGTAAAAAAATTGTTTCAGGTCACAAAAAGAATAGAAAACTAGAGAGTGGATCGAGATGGGTGACAGAAGGCAATAACAACAGTCGGGCCACATCGACAAGTTTTCATGGGGATTGATGAATCAATGAGCATTTGAGCAATGGAAAGATCGGATTGGAAATGAGAGGTGGTTAGATCTAGTAGGCAAGGAGAAACATAAATATTATTGTTATATCATGTAAAAACGTATTTTACATGAATCAGAGAGACCAGATATCACTGTTTTAGAATTTTATTGAGATGATACGATCTTGATCATGGCTTGTGCACTCAGCGCCGTTACATTCTTCTCACAAAACTTCTGCCAAACTTCTTGTTTGGTGGTTTCTTCTTCACCTTCTTCTTTCTTCCATGTAAATTTATCATAAACCGAGTTCACCATACTCCTTGCAGCTTCCCTTGCCTCCGGCAACTTGTCATTCAACAAATCCGCAGCCATTTGTGTGATCAAAACCATTCCGAATTCTTCCATTTCATAAGGCTCCTGAAAGCAACCACATAGAGAATACGCGAGTCACATTCCAAGAATCAGAAACATTTTACTCATGCCATTTTAACACGTTTCTGAAAAATTGAAAGTTACCATTTTAGAAACACAATTGGAGGTAGATACAGCGGCTTTAGCCCTGACACGAGGGTTACCGTGGCGGGCATAAGTATGAAGCTTACGCAGAAGAGGCAAACGAGCCACGGAGTTAACCATTATGTTCAGCGCTTTGTCTGCTTCTTCACAAACAAACTTCTTGTCTTGTGAAGCTTTCATTAGCAGCTGCAACAGCTGTTTTACACCATCGAGATTAGATAGCAACCGTTAAACCCATTTCAATGGCCAAATCAAATCTAAAGCTAACAGAAGTGTTTTTGTTTACCAGATCATCCATTGATTTCAGATGAGGTACTTCGAGTAACTTTTCACCAAAGGCGTTAAAGATATCTGAACAAGTCATTATCGAAGTCTTGCACAATGCGCTTCTAGGATTCTTCATTGCTTTCACCATCACAACAATTAGCTTTTCTCTACATAATTCAAATTGACCATAAGAAAACAAAATCATTATAAACTCAATAAGCTTCAGATTCTGATGAAATAATGAATCACGATGAGACAGATACTCACAGGATAGGTAGTAAGAGAGAAGGGTGATGAACTGCAAATCTCCTTGTGTTATTGAGTGACTCACATACTTTAATCCAATCCTTTGATGCTAATTCTTCTAGCAATCTCTTCAAAATATTAATCAAACAAAAACTATATTAAATCTTTGATCATCCATACAAACTTATTTCCACATATATCTAAAATCATGTGAGAATCTGAAACCTGGACAGAGGATTCTGGATCTGGAAATGGTTTGAGATTTTCAGAAGCAACATAGTCGACGGCTGATTCAGGCAGAGCCACCGGGTTGTTTTCGTCATTCAGACCAATCTCCGGTTGCTTTGAGAGTTTAGGCTGCTTCTTAGGTCGTTCCTGTGAGATCGGAAGAGCGTTTTCGATGTTCCTTAGCGCCATTGATGGAAGTTCTGAGTAATCAAAGAGACGAGTGAGTTTTGATTTTGAATATTGTTTGGGGAATAATCGATGGTGGGGTTGAAAAGTTAAATATAAAGACAAAAACTTCTTAAATTTTTAATTCAAAAAGGAAAAGCAGAAGATATAGCTAGCCGTTAGGAAGGCTTTGGCTCCAACGGTCACAACAATCGTCGGTTCGGACCGTTCGGTTCAATGCATTAGATTGGCTGTACAATGTTCCGGTTTACTAATTCTTGGTAGAAACCAAACGACGTCGTCTTCATCAGTACAAATTAGATTCGGCTATTGAAGCTGGTATTCCCCGGTTTAGTAATCTTGGTTAATAAGACGAACGGTTCCATCAGAGCATCCAACGGCGTCGTTTCATGTTTTCACTTTCTACGCCACAAGCGAGACGGAGAGAGCTTTCTTCATCCCAAATATCTCTGTTTGGGGTTGAATCCTTAGAGCAAGACTGATTTGAAATTGCGTTGATGGACCAAGAGTATCGTAGCCCTAGAGCTTCGGTGTCCCTCCATCAGCAGCATCAAATGATGATGCCGGTTCCTCCACCACCATCTCCTCAGCCTACTTCGCCTCCGATTCCTTCTCATGCTGAAACTGATCAGAGTAACTCGGAGCTTCGTGCTCTTGATTGTAACCTCACTTCCTTATGCGATCATATTCAATCTGAGGGTTTCGCCTCTGGTGCCTTTTCAGACGTCGTTGTCAAAGCCATGGGTTCCAATTATCATCTCCACCGACTCATTTTATCTCGAAGCTCCTACTTCAGGTACATGATCGCTTGAATTTCCGATTTGCAATGATGATCGACTTGAATTATCTGATAATTTGAGTAAAGAGGGGATAGGTTTGTTTGCTTTTGATTTTTGGGTTTTGATTGCAATTTTGATAGGAACATGCTTCAAGGTCCATGGAAAGAAGCAAGCTCTCCGGTTGTCAACTTACTTGTGGATGATAAAAATGTTAATGGAGATGCAATTTCTGTTGCTTTGGCTTATCTTTATGGGCATCATCCCAAGCTTGATGATGATAATGCCTTTCGGGTTTTGGCTGCAGCTTCTTTTCTTGACCTCCAGGTATTCTTGTTTAAGATTTTTCTATTTCCTCAGAGAGATTTCTAGATGCGTATCAGTTGATCTAAAAGCTATTGGTTTTTCTACCTACAGGATTTGTGTGCAATATGCACTGATTTTATTATTTCTGAGCTAAGGACTTCAAACTTCCTGGCATATCAGGTTTGAGAAATCTCAGTCATGTATATTCTTAAGCCTCTTGGTTTGTCTTTATAATTCTTGAGTTCATAGTGTTTCTCCCACTTGTGACTCAGGTGTTTGCAGAGAGCCAAGATTATGGCATACATGGAGAACGTGTAAGGACTG
This sequence comes from Odontarrhena argentea, assembly GCA_900406245.1. Classification (NCBI taxonomy): domain Eukaryota; kingdom Viridiplantae; phylum Streptophyta; class Magnoliopsida; order Brassicales; family Brassicaceae; genus Odontarrhena; species Odontarrhena argentea. The sequence continues at coordinate 17,838 of OVAF01000965.1, forward strand.
CTTGCTGGGGTTATCTCTGTCAAAGTGGTGCCATGGAATTGAGAGAGGTAATATAATGTCTATGCTTTAGATTGGCATTGTGTAATCATATTAAGTTAGTTATTATTTCGTCTCTTTCCATTCTAGTAATATCTTTGTTCCGTCCATCTTGCTGCGAAAATGTTTGTATGTCACGTATCTGACTTTATCTTCTTCTATCCTTATATGCCAATGCCATTCTATCTAGATAGCACCTGTATCGAATATGAATAGTATTGAACCTTAGCTTTTGCTAGAACTAAGTATCCTAGTTTATCTGACTTGCTAATGATGAAATCGTGTTTTATGGTCAGATGCTACCCAAACTCTCTGCACAGACTCTATGTGCATTGCTAACCTCTGATGAACTATGGGTCCCTAGTGAAGAAAAACGGTATGGAGAATTGTATAAACTTGTTGCATTATGGCTTCATGCTGTATTTTCATTTGTTAAGTTTCTTTACACCATGTTTCTGTCCATTTTTAAAAAGGTTTGAACTTGCATTGTACGCCTTCATGGCAAATGGTGCTCTATCCAACTCAGAACATTCCAATCAAGATTCTGATTTTGAGAGAGGGCCAGGCTTTTCGTTAGATGCCTCTATATCGAAGGGAAAACATGTGATGGATGATTTCTCCTTTAGGAGTTTGGACTGTAAGTTAGGTCGTTTAGATTTAGAAGATGACCTAAAGGATGCTAGTGATGAGGTGATTGTTCCACTCGTGGAAGGTGTTATTGATTTCCAAAGGGGAGTTTCTGGTTCGAATCTCGTGTTTCAGCAATCTTCCAACTCACAGAAAAGTACTGATCGAACTTGCACCAGTGTTGTTGATAAGACAGAAGGCAGTGGGGTGGCAATTGAAGGACCTTCTGAAGAAGCATTTCATATGAGTAATGATAGTTGGTTGTCTAGAGCAGACTCTAGAAATTCTCCTTCTTTAGGTTCATCCTCTGATGGTTTCGTAGCCAATGACTGGGGAAACTGTGGTGTTTCGGCTTTTACTTGGGGTGGACGGGTTGTGGGGACGAGGCAGGTTACAGGATGTCTTAAAGGGAAATGTGGATTTACTGAGGAAGACTACAGTGCATTTGTGAACACTTTTGAAGGTGGTTCACTTCTGTATTGCAATATGTCTTTTGAAGTACTTCTGAACGCAAGAAGACAGCTTGAAGAGTTGGGTTTCCCTTGTAAAGCCGTGAATGATGGCCTCTGGTTACAGGTGCTCTTTCTTGAAATTTGCTCACTTTTTCATGCAACCAGTCTTAGAAATGTACGGGTGGTGAAATTGCTCATCGGCTCATGGTTCGAGGCATTTGCACTCAATGCGGTGTAGGGTATTTAATTGGTGGTAATCGGTGTTAGGCATGAGCAATCCTACTTTAGTGTTAGATGTTTGCTTTCATAAATGTGTTAATGTCTTTTTGTTTGACTACTATCCAGATGCTTCTCAGTCAGAGGGTACAGGAAGTTGCTGCCAACACATGCAAAAGGTGTTGCCTTGTCAGTGTTGCATGCGCATGTAGACAGGGTGCAAACTTTAACAACTATTATTGCCAAGACAATGTCCAGCACAATATGATGGGAGACATGGATAACATGTATGTGACGGAATCTTCTCAAGGTGAAGGGATTGGCATCTTTAAGCCTGTTCGGATCAGTGTTAGAGGACAACACATTGACGGACTTGCTGGCATTGGATGTGAAACTACATTTGTTCCACCACCTGCTTGGCCTCCTACACCGTTTGTGTACTCTCGTGTCCCAATTAATAGAAATGGTCAGCAATCTATTGCTAGTGATGGTTCTGAAAGTAGAACTGATCAAAGTGGAGAAATTTCAAAAGACGGCTTGACTGCTCTAGTTGGGCTGAGCCAAGGATTAAGTGGAGTTGGTAATAACACTCGTAAAGATCAAAACGAGGGAGGGCGCGGTAGTGGAGCTACTCTTGGAATGTCACCAAAGGAATCTTCAGTAGGGACTGAGTGGGAGAACGCAAGTTGTACCATATCACTCGATACAAGGACACCATTGTGTCACTTTCCTCCCTTTCGTTTTGGGTAAGGTTTTTCCTTTTGTTTAGTTGTAACTACTGCCTTTGGTTTAAATTTTGAACTTTACTGTGACTCCTTGCTTTGACCTGGTAAATTGTTTCTTTTGGTAAATGGTTTCTCTCAGATATGTCTTTTTACTTGTTCTGCAGAGTTGAATTTGTGGATGTCCATAGACTTGCTAATGGTCATGTAGAGCATTCTCCTGAATTCTTCTATGCTGGTTCTCTATGGAAGGTATCACAAACTGATAACTCAGTCCTCAAGCTTTCTCTTTGGAGCCATTTTGGCTTTTCCAAAAGTGAACTTTGGGTTTGATGAGTCGTTTTAATACCTTATCCAGATTAGCATTCAGGCGTTCAACGATGAAGACCCTCAAGGACGTCGAACTATTGGTAACCTAACACAAATCAACAGCGAGATCACATTTGTTCCTCACAGTAAATATGTATGGTATAATACTTTAACTTGATGGTCCATGTCTACAGGATTGTTTCTTCACCGTCGCAAGGCAGAGATAGTGGACTCACTAAGGAAGGTCAGGTTTTTTTTCTCTTCAAGGAATTTCCAAATCCAATCTTCGGGTATATTAACTAGTTCAGTAGTCATGTCTTCTTGAATAACAATCTCTTCTCCCTCATTCAGGTCCACGTTTACATAGATCCTCGTGACAAAGTGACTGCTCGTTACCAGGTATATTTCAATATCTATCTATAAAGTTCATGTGTAGAATGACAAACTGATAGGTGATGTTTTGATGTATCTACCCGTATTTCATATACTGGCACAAGGATGATTGGTTTCTAACTTTCTAATATATATATATATATATAT